>JAJEJO010000521.1:45825-57695 GCA_020662805.1 Glaucomys volans | reverse complement strand
GCCGAGGCCCCGCCCCGCCGAGGCCCCGCCCCGCCGAGGCCCCGCCCCGCCGAGGCCCATGGCTGTTCTAGGCACTGACTTTGGGCCCCCCCTGCCACCAGCAGGCTGCTTGAGGGAGCCAATCCATCAGATTCCTTTTCCTAAACTGAGAAGTGAACATTAGACTCTAAGGCAGTTCGAGCTGCCCACTAAGGCCTGACTGCTAGTTTTTGGATTCTTAAGAGCCACCCTCTATAATGAGATAAGGGATTGTCGGGTGTGGTGCACACCTGTGATCCCAACTAATCGGGAAGCTGAGGCAGGAGGACTGCAATTTCAAGCCCAGGTTGGACAACTGAGCGAGATCCTGTCTCAAAGAAAAAAAAAAAAAAAGCCCCCTTAAGTTGACTGTTGACTGCACTGTCGGGTCCTGCAGCTGGAAAAGGTTCAGAGTGGCATAGAGGACAGGTTGCACAATGAGTGGGCTAGTGCAAGGCCTTAACTTAAACCTGGGTGCTCAGCGCTTTTTCCACCTCTTTACCAGTTGTCCAGCAGGTGTCATTCTTGGTCTGTTTGGTCCCAAAGTCCTCCTGAACTACTCGAAATAGAACTCATCAATAGAACCTTTCCTTGACTTCTCTGGTCTGGAGGAAATCTATGGGCCCCACCCATTAGGAAATGCCACTTACCCCCAATGTTGAACCTTCTATGAGAGAATGAGGGGGAACTTGGACTTTTAAGTTCTGGAATCATAGTCACAGAATCTTAGATGTGGAATTTTGTCACTTACTAGACTCTGATAGCCACCCAATCATAAAAGTGCAGAGCTAGATTCTGTGGCCTCACACACAGGAACTAATGTAACCCCAAATTCCAGATTAAGTTTTTGCCAGAATCCAGAAATGCTGTTTGTACATATTTGCAAGAACTAGACCCCACGTGGTTTATGATTTCTTTTGCATCTTTTCCTTTCTTTGAAGAGCTATCCACCCTGCATTGCTCCAGTCCATGGTCCTCAAACTCCACCAGGGACAGGGTGGAGTCTCTATATTGCTTTTTGAAACCCTGGAACTAGAGGGTGAGAGTGGTGGAGTGGCACCACTCTGAAGTGCAACACCCTTCAACCCCTTCACTGTGCGGGTGGGAAACAGAGTCACAGAAGGCAGCCTTTGCCCAAAGTCACACTTCCTGTACTCCTCACCCTGAAGTTTCCTTTCAGCATTTTTAAGGTTTGGAAAAATATTAGTAAACTGATCAACACTAGAGCATGAAGTGTTTGTGTATGCATTCTGATATCGATTGGGACGATGCTCTTAAGACCATTGATGCTTTCCAGATACCTAGAAATCAGACAAGGACGCCACCTTGAGGCCCCTGAATTCCACCTCAGGCTCATTATGGCTCACCACTTGGGATGGTGGCATTCTCTCCCTCCCTCTCTTCTCATCTTATTGCAGCAGAAGCGGGGAGGTGACTCATCAGTGGGCAGCACATGCAGCCCTGTCCTTTTCTCCCTTCACCCTGCCCACCCCCATCCCTTTCCACCTAGACCATGACTATGACCTTCCCTAAGATGGAGATGCATTTCCTTCTGCTTCCCTACTGGCAAGATTTAAAAGTTGAAGTTGGTGTCCCCCCAAGTGTTTCCTTCCAGGCATTTCTTGTCCTCAAGGTCATGCATGTCTCCCTCCTTTGCCCCTGCCTTCTGTCATCACCTTTTGAATAAAATTTATTTCTGATAATCTTATGCACACTGATCATTTAAATGGTTAACAAACACCCATTCTAGTTTCTCTCAGGGCTCTCTGCATATTAACCAAAAGCCAAAAAGAGGTAAGACTTCCCACTCCCCAGATTGCCTACTGTGCTGGACACTTCACATGTGTGACCTCACTGAATCCTCTCAGTCACCCTGAAGGGTAAGCATCGGCACTATCATCCTCATTTACAGATGAGGACCCTGAGACACAGGACAAGGCCACGGGTAAGTGTGAAGAGCCAGGACTTGAAGCAGACCACCCTGTTCTGTGCCACCTCCTGAACACAGGCCTGCAGGAGATGTGCCATCTTCCCTCCAGAGTTGGCCTTCCCGGGGTCCCGTGAGCACCAGCCCTACCTGTGAGCACCAGCCCAATTCTGTTCCCAAACTGCCTTACCTCTGGGCCTTTGCACATCGTGGTCCTCCACTGGCTTTTTGCTGGTCATTTCTATCCCATGTACTCAGCTCCAAGGCACCTTGTCCAGGAAGTCCTACCCACCCTCCCACTTCTCATCAATTGCCTGCCTTCCGCACAGAGGCTCTGGGGCATCTTGTCCCTCTGCATCGCATCATTTCCTTCTCCCAGGATCACAATGCCATCTGCATGTCTGACGCTCCCACTTGTCTCTGGGTTCTTTCCATGATTTGCTGCATACCCTGCACTGACCTTTACACAGTAAATCCACAGCAATGAGCTGGCACCTCAATCCCAAACAGGTGATTCTATTACCAGGTCCCTAGAAATCAGGTTGGGGACAGGTCTGCCACTAAGGTCCCTTGAGATCTGAAGATCAGACAGAAAGTGACCTTTCTTCTTACCTCGTATCCAGCTTCACACCAATTCCCTGTTCTGTGGTTTGGAAATTGAGGCCCAACACGCAGGGACTTGTCTAAGGTTAAGCTCAAAACTGCCCCCAGACTCATGGTCTATTGCTCTCTGTCCTCCTTGCCAAGTTCACTTCTCTCAGACCCAGAAGATTGACAGTACTTCCATTCATTCACTGAACAAATATTTACCAAGCACTGGCCAACGCCAAACTCTGGGGCTACAGTGGGGAACAAGACGGACCTTGTCCTTGCCTCCGGGGAGTTCACAGCCTAGACCATGCGGAGCAGTTACTGGGGCCTTATGGGTCATAGTGGGAACTTGGAAGACCTGTGGGAAGCTGTCCCTGGTTTTAGATGGCAGAGCACTGTCCCTCCTTCCAGCTATCCTCAGCTAGGGTGAGTAGCCTTTCCAAAGTCCAGCGGGGGTGGCGGGGAGAATGTAGCTGTCCCTGGGGCCGAGGACCTGGCCTTCGATTGCCCCTTGGCAGCAAGATATTGCTCAGGCCAGGCCTGACAGTCCCCTGGAACTTGATCTCAGCTGCTGGGGGAGGCAGCTAATAGTTTTAAGCCCAAGGGACACCTCAGCCCACTGGGGGGCCAGGAGAACAGCTGTCGTGCAACTGAAGGGACAGGAGCTCCTCAGGGGAGCACCACAGAGCAAAAGCCTTAGTGACCCCACAATCAGAGTAATGAGAATGGACTGTTTCTCTGGGTCCAGCAGCCACCACCAGGCAGCCAGCCATTCGGGTTCACCTGGCATGAGGGAGGTGTGTGACAGATCGTGAATGTGGGTGAGATCTGTCAGTCACAGGTTTCCAGGATCTCAGAACTGGAAAGAACCTTAGTCATCACCTATTGCAGCTTCGTATCTACATCAAGACTCCTCCCCGCAGTGAGCGTTCGGAAAGAGGGTCTGAACAACTGCAGGCTTCGGAAGATAGCCAGCTCGGCACCTTGGAAAGGAATCAATTCATTTTCCAGCAGGTCTACATCTTCTGAGTTCATCCCTCTATTAAGTCTTCTCTGCAGTTTCCCCAATTCAAGTTTATCTTCTGGGACCATGTAGAACAGACCCTCATAAGCAAAGTGACCTTGAACACTTGTCCTTGGTCCCCATTCTTGCTTTCTGTCATGGAGCCTGTTATGGTGTTAGAGTTGTTCTGAGGGTTGCTCACTACCCTCTGGCCTGGCCTCCAGCTGCCACCCCTGCCCGGGTCTATGCAGAGCAGGGGCTTGCTGCTGAAAGCAGAGCAGAGCAGGGCTTCTCCCTGTCTCCAATCAGATCCCGAGGGAGCACCCCGTGTGGATGATGGTGGCTGGATGCCAAATGAAGTGAAATATCTTCTTTTCTCAGGCTGTTAACTTTTTTTCTTGTTTAAGGAAGGGGAGGATAATGACATTTAGCACTTTACAACTCAGCAGTAAAATGAGCAGATGGAAACAGATCCCCTGCACTGCGGGCCCGCTTCCAGCAAGAAAGCCTCCCCCGCTCCGTGGGGCCAAAGTCACTGTCAGGCTTGCTGGTAGGATAGAAACAGAGTGGCTCCTCCTCCTCCCCCAGCTCCTCCAGGCCTCACACCTGGCCCTACACCTGCCCCTGGTAAACACTTCTTTGCCTCTGCTGGATTTGTTCCAGGTTCCAGTACCTATCATCCCAGGTTTGGTTGAAACATAATCTATTTGTTAGATGAGAAAGTGTGTTCGTTAGCTTTTCATTGCTGTGACAAAATACCTGTGAAAAACAACTGATAGGAGGAAAGACTGATTTTGGCTCACTGTTTCAGAGGTTTCAATTCATAGTTGGCTTATTCCATTGCTTTAGGCCTGAGGTGTGGCAGAACATCACTGTGGAAAGGCATAGTGGAGGGAAGTTGCTCACCTCGCAGCAGCAAGGAAGCAGAAAGAGACAAGAAAGGGCCGCAGACAAGATACAGTCACAGGCAGCATGCCCCCAAGAACTTCACCCCTTCAACTAGGCCCCACCTACCACAGTCTTCTCCCAATAGTCCACTCAGTTATGAATCCTTCAGTGGATTAGTCCACTGGTGAGGTCAGAGCCTCATGATCCAATCACTTCCCAATAGCCCCATCTCTGGACATCGCTGTGCTGGAGACCCAGCCTTCCACACATGAGCCTTGGGAGACATGCCAGCTCTAAACCATGACAGGGGTGAGGAGGTGATCTTGATGAGAGAGCAGCAAGCAGACTTCTGTGGAACTGTGGGAAAGTTCCAGCAGGCCACAGAAGGACAATTCGACCAAGCGGGGACGATCCCCCTGGGGAGGCCATAGAAAATCACTGCTATCATCACCATCAAAACAATCAAAATGATTTACTAAAAACATGCCACAGCCAGGCAGTGAGCCTGCGTTCCCTGTGCCTCCCTATGCCATGCCAGGCTCGCAAGCCGGTGAGCTGCACCTGGGCATCATCCCCCTGCACTTTTCTTACAGAGGAAACTGAGGCTCAGAGAGGTTTCAGCAGCTTTCCCGAGGTCCCTTCACTCTGCACTGACTGGCAGGCAGGCTGAAGAGTCCTAATGAATGGCTTCGGAACTATTGGGGCTTCCCTGTCACCTCCGCTCTAGAAACTGAGCACATAAAATTCAGATGCATTTTTCTGTTTATGTTTTTAAGTCAGTCAATAGCTCTGTGCTGGGGCTTGTTCTATTTGGGCCTGTAAACTGTTTCATTAAACTGCAGTTCCTCCGTGGGTTTTATTTGTTACCCACAAAAAAAAAAAAAAAGAACAGA
Organism: Glaucomys volans; assembly: GCA_020662805.1. NCBI lineage: Eukaryota > Metazoa > Chordata > Mammalia > Rodentia > Sciuridae > Glaucomys > Glaucomys volans. The sequence goes on along the minus strand of JAJEJO010000521.1, from coordinate 52,375 downwards.
CACAAAGGCTGGGGCGCTTGCCTAGCATGTGTGACACATTGGGTTCAATTCTCAGCACCACAAACACATAAATAAATAAAACAAAGGTCCATCAACAACTGAAAAATAGATTTTTTAAAAAGACAGACCCAAGAACTCCTACTTTTGTGGATGGAGCTCCATGGTCTCAACTGCTGAGCAATCCTCCCTGCTGGGAACACTGTACCCCCATTTGGGTGGGTTCTAATTGTTCCTCCTCTCACTGTGAGTGGCGATGAAGACTGTCAATCATAATACCATATCATAACACCTCTCTTGATCACAGAGGAAGACATGTAACTCAATTTCAGCCAATCAGAGTCCTTCTCATAAGATATATATATGTAATATATATATACTATATATATTTTATTTTTTATTTTATTTTTTTAAATTCCCAACAGGAACAGGAGGGAAAGAAAATGCTCTGTACCTCTGCAGGCATTGCTATTAGTGACTGTCCCCTTTAGGATTAGGCTTGTTTGAGCTTCAAAGACCTGAAAAAACAATGGCTGTTTGGTTATCCTGCAAGGTGGGCTCAAGTATCACTTCAGTGTCCAGCTCATAGCCCCTCTGCCGGCGTTCACCAGGCACACGCCCAAGTAATTGCCACTCAACCCAAGCACGTGGCAGAGTGGAAACACTGGCGAGTCATTCCTCCAGGGAGCAGCTCTCAACCAGTGGTGAATGGAAGCAGGCTAAATACCTGGGCCCCCTAAGCCAAGGGAGTAGGCTAGTTCTGGGGCAGGTTCTGCACTGTCTCCCGAGGTCCCCACAGCAGCAACCTGTTCCTCCAACACCCTACCTTCATTTCCCTCCTTTCCTATCTCGCCCACTCCCCTGCCAATGTTACCTGGAATCCACTGCCAAATACATAGCTTGCCCTGGACGCCTTGATTCAGTGTCTGCTTCTCTGGGAAGGAGCTCTACACCCTGGGCAAGTTCACTTTGTGTCAGCTTGGTGGGACCCCTGCTGTGTGTGTTCCTCCAACGTCAATATGTTGTAATTTAAGCCTCAATGGTATAAAGAATCGGGGCCTCTCCAGAAGTGGTTAAGTCAGGAGAGCTCTGCCCTCATGAATGAATGAGAGTTCTTAAAAAAGAGGCTTCGGAGAGTTGTCTGACCTTCCAAGCCCTTCCATCATTTCTGCTGTGTGAGGATGGTACCTGTCCCTTTTTGTTTCCTTCCACCATGGGAGGATGCAGCAAGAAGGGATCATCTTGGAAGCAGAGAGCGCCCCTCATCAGACATCAGATTCCAGCACCTTGATGTTAGACTTCCAGCCACCAGAACTGTAAGACGTATTGAAACAGACCAGAGACCACCACCCAGAAGACCCTTGCCATAATTAAGCTTCTCTTCTCTCATCAAAAAGATTTTTACAAAGAGTATCAGCAGGCAGGATCTCTGCAGAAGGCATTGTGGTTTGAAGCATCCTCTTTCTTGTAAATGCCAGGTTTGCACACAAAAGGTGTGATAAAGTCTACACACATGCTATACAAAAAGATATTTACTCTGTTTTCTTGGTTTAAAAAAAAAAACCCAAACAAACAAACTTGTGAAACCTGTGTCTGGTCTAGGGAATGGAACAGATAGAACAAAGAGCACTTGTCATGTGAACCTTCAAGCCCCCACCATCACCACTGGGTATAAGGTCCACAGAATTTCCAAAATCTCTGTCCAGAGAATGTTTCAGGCACATTCTGGACCAGCCAGCTGCAGCCAATAAACCTGCTTCCAGAAAATTCCTCAGGTGTCCAGCCTCTTCTGTCCTACTTCAATATGTCAATTTGTTATAAGTTATCAGGTCTCAGATACTTTGTCACAGAAGTTCAAATGGACCAAGACAGAGTGCCCAGCTATTTGGTCAAATGTTATTCTGAACATTTCTGTGAGAGTGTTATTTGGATAAGTCTAACATTTAAATCTACGGACTTTGAGTAAAGCAGATTGCCCTTCCTAATGAGAGCAGGCCTCATCCAATCAGCTGAAGGTCTGAACAGAAGACTGTCCTCCCTGGAGCAAGAGGAAATTTGAACTTGAACTGCAACATTGGTTCTTCCCTGTGTCTCCAGGCTGCTGGCCCTCTCTGCTGATTTTGGATTTGCCAGTCTCCATGATCACATGCATCAGTTGCTGAAAATCTCTCTGTACATACATGCATACACTCACACACACACACACACACACACACACACACGAGCACACACATGCATGCACACACTGTTGGTTTTTTCCTCTGGAAAACTCTAATACAGACACCCTGGAGGTCCCCCTTCATTCTAAGAGGAGAAGTCTGCCTCCTCAGTACTTCCACAGCACTTCCTGTGTACTATGATGCACCAGAATCTACCTTATTACATTTATTAAGTACAAAATAGGAAGGAGTACATATTCATCGAGTAGCAGCTGTGTACCAGGCACTGTATCGGGTATCTTGTGCTCATTTATTCACAAATGTATTCATTCAGTAAAAATGTATTGAGAGTTTACAATGTCCAAAGATCTCTTCCAGGCAAGGATACTGAGATCATTTTTTGTGTGTGTGGCACTGCTCCAGGTATGTCCCACAGGTCAAATTCAGACTGCCACTAATTTTTTAAATAAAGTTTTATTGGAACATGACCGTGCTTTTATTTTTACATATTTCTATGGCTGCTTTCATGTGACAATGACAAAATTGAGTGGTTGTGACTGAGACTGTATAGCCTGCAAAGCCTAAAATAGTTACTGCTTGCCTCTTTAAAGAGAAAATTTGGGGAGCCGGGCGTGGTGGCACACACCTGTAATCCAAACGACTAGGGAGGCTGAGTCAGGAGGATCGCGAATTCAAAGCCAGCCTCAGCAACCTAGCGAGGCCCTAAGCAACTCAGTGAGACCCTGTCTCTAAATAAAATACAGGGATGTGGCTCAGTGACCGAGTGTCCCTGAGTTCAATCCCTGGTTCCAAAATAAATAAATAAATAAATAAAAATAAAGAGAAAATTTGGCTTTCCCAGGGCTAGATACACAGGTCATTGAGGTTTATATTCTACTGGGGCTGGGGAGGTGCAGAAAGTTGTATTACAAATAAACCAAAGAATGAGAAATAAACCAACACAATAAACTGTGTTGTATGGTGATAAACGCTATGGAGAAAAATAAAGCAGGAAGGGGTATCAGGAGTGCTGGGAATGCTGCCGAGCAGTGGACCATGGACGGGCTGGGGACACAGCTGAGCAGTAGAGCATTGACCTATCATGCACAGGCCCTGGGTTCCATCCCCAGCACTGGAAAGGAAGGAAGGAAGGAAGGAAGGAAGGAAGGAAGGAAGGAAGGGAGGGAAGCCATGGCTATTTACTTAGAAATAAATAGTATTTATTTTTCTAAATAGATACGATTTATTTAGAAATAGATAGCTCATGTCTGTAAATCCCAGCAACTTAGGAGGCTGAGGCAGGAGGATCACAGGTTTGAAGCCAGTTTTGACCATCAGGATGGCCCTGAGCAACTTAGTGAAATAATGTCTATAAATAAATAAATAAATAAATAAATAAATAAATAAATAAAAGCAAGCTGGGGATTGGCTCAGTGGTAAAGTACCCCTGGGTTCAATCCCCAGTACCAAAAAAAGAAGTAAAGAAACAGGGTTTCAGGAAGTCCTGGCTGCAAAGGGGATATTCAAGCAAAATCCTGAAGAGGTGAAAGAGTGAACCATGGGATGGAGATGGGGAACCCCAGGTGAGCGGGCTATGCTGGAGTAGTATCCGCAGTTAAGACTAGGATGACCACCAGATAAGATGCCCCTCAACTGCTTCCCCACTTAATTACTTATAAATCATTATCTCATTACACAGGTCTTCTCACACACACACACACAAAATGATCTCAGTATGTTTCTATCACAATTATTTATAAAGCACTTTCAGGTTTCAAAATTTTCTAATGTTTGTGGCACTTAAAAAAAAAAACATTTCAAAGAGGCTATTAGCCCCATTATAGAGTAGCCAAAGACCAGAAATATCTAGTTATGTGCCCACATCACATAGCCAGTTATGTGTTGGAATTGGATCCTGGTGTGTCTGTAAACTCCTTTGGGTTTGGTGTGAGTGGGGTTGATGGATAAAATGTTAAAGGAGGTAAAATCCACCACACAATGGTGCATGCCTGTAATTCCAGCGACTGGGGAGGCTGAGGCAGGAGGATGGTGAGTTCAAAGCCAGCCTCAGCAATTTAGTAAGGCCCTAAGTAACTCAGTGAGACCCTGTATTTAAATAAAATGCAGAAAAGGGCTGGGGATGTGGCTCAGTGGTTGAGTGTCCCTGGGTTCAATCCCTAGTACCAAAAAAAGAAAAAAAAGGTAGAATCCATGCCCTCCTAAGTTTATATTTAAAATATAATTAGCAGCTCTTCCAAAAAATATGTTAAAATATGACAAAAAAGATTTTAAATAACCCTCTGAAGTTGTGAAAAATCCAAATTCAAGGACAACCCCACTAGCTGAGAAGAGAATATAAGAACTGCTCTACTTAAGAAGCACTTTGAAGATTTAGACAAAATTTTTGTTATGTGTCACATGACCTATGATGTGCCAGGCACATGCCAGCCAGGGTCACTGTCAACACATTAATGATAATAATAGGAAACAGTACTGAACCCAGATTATGTGCCTGTGTGTTGTCCCTAAAGCAAAGGAGGACATTAAAACACCATGTCCCTGCAGATCCTCTTTCTATTCCCTAAAATCTGGCCAAGTTAAGGGAACAATGAGGGGAAGCCCGGGCCAGAAAGTCCACACATACTGTGTGGAAGGACCCAGGCTCTCTCTAATGCACACTGGGAACTAGGGCAAGTTCCTGTTATCTGCAGACAGCTGCTTTCTTGTATGTGCCCTGGGACAGCTACTCCCTGAGATGCTGCTCCTACAGCCTACACCATAAACCCTCTCTGAATGGGGACTCTGGAACTGAGGGCATGTCCCCCACCCAGCCAGCCGCCAGTGGACAAAATACCATGAGAAGGAGGGGGCGCTGCTTGGCAAAGCACTGTGAGGGACGGAGGTGCTACCTGTCAGCCTGTCGCCACTGAACTCTCCTTGGGGCAGCCTCCAATCTTTTGTAAGCTTTCCCCAATAAACCACATGCCTCCCGTGCTGTCACCAGGCACTTTCTTTGACTTTCCTGCAACCCACCCCACCACCCTGACACAAATAGGCTGTGGACAAGACAGGCAGGCACCCAGCTAAGCCCTGTACATGCCCAGCTCACTTCATCTTCATCACAGCTCCACAGGGAGATGGCACTATTGTTTTAAGGATGAGGAATTGAGGCTCAAGGAGGTTGAGTAGTTCACCCTTGAGGGTGTAAGAAGTGGGTTATGAGGCAAGGATTTGCACTTAGGGACACATGCAACTGTGACATACCCCAGACCAGATGAGGGCCAGATCAGACAAAATCATAAGTGATGTCATGAGTGGGAAAGTCCCTGCCAGTGGGGCTTCAAGGAAGATGTGTTAGTCAGCTTTCCATTATTATGGCAATATACCTGAGATGGTCAACTTAGAAAGAGGAAAGGTTTATTTGGCTCACAGTTTTGGAGTTTTCAGTTTGTTGCTTCTGCGCCTATGGCAAGGCAGCACATCATGGTGGGAATCATGTGTAGAGCAAGCTGCTTACCTCATAGCAGGGAAGCAAAAGACAGATGTGAAACTGGAGTCCCACAACCCCTTCAAGGACACACCCCCAATAACCTAAGAGCTTCTACTAGGCCCCACCTCTTAAGGTCTCCACTGCCTCACATTATCAGAGCTAGGGACCAAGTTTTTAACATATGGACCTTTGGGAAAGGTTCCAGATTTAGAAGGGGTCCTAAAGAGGGTACCATTGCACTGGGCTCTGAAGAGCAGGCTTTTCTAGACAGAGGGACCAACTCAGAAGACAGGCTCTGTTTGGGTTACGCTCACTCAACATTGGTTGTAAGTCAAGATATGCTTGTTACAGGTAAGTTGCTGTTGGAAGCTGTGAGTGCAGACCTCCAGCTGTATATCAGACAGACCTGAGGATGCTTCCTTTCCTCCCTTTTTAAATAGTTTTGTTGGCTGTGGACAGCTAACCAACCTTCCTGAACTTTGGTTGATTCATCTGTAAAAGGGATATAACAAGGATGTTTATACTTTATGAAGTGTGGTAAGGAGTTAATTGGATACAGGTGTAAAGTATTTAATATTGTCCCTGTACATAGGGCCAATACATAGCAAGGACTCTGTAAATGTAGATGATGATGATGATGATGATGATGATTATGGAATTGAACCCAAGGGGCCTTAACCACTGAACCATGTCTCCAGCCCTTTTTTATATTTTATTTATAGACAGGATCTTGCTGAGTTGCTAAGTGCCTTGCTAATCTGCTGAGGCTGGCTTTGATCCTCAATTCTCCTGCCTCAGCCTCCTGAGTTGCTGGGATTACAGGCATGCACCACCTCACCTGGCTGCAATGATTATAATAATCAGTGGCCACACTCTTTAACATCTCTCTCTCTCTCCCCCCCCC
>JAJEJO010000521.1:0-45725 GCA_020662805.1 Glaucomys volans | reverse complement strand
GGGGGGGGGCAGTATTAGAGATTGAACCCAGGGGTGCTCTACCACTGAGTTACATCCCAAGATCACCCCCCTTTTATTTTTTATTTTGAGACAGGGTCTCACTAAGTTGCCCAGGCTGGCCTTGTGATCCTCTTACCTCTGCCTCTCAAGTAGCTGGGATTACAGGTGTGTGCCACAGTGCCCTGCTCATTTTCCTTTTTGACAACTAACATATGAGTGAATTTTTCTGTGTTTTTTTTTAAACTTGTGGGGCTTTAACCACAAGTTAAGTGGACTCTGTAAACCAAGACATCCAATAAATTTCTGATCAACTGATTGATTGAAAAGTCAGGCTTTTCAAGGGGGCTGGGGTTGCGGCTCAGTGGTAGAGCGCTTGCCTAGCATGTGTGAGGCGCTAGGTTCGATTCTCAGCACTGCATATAAATAAATAAAATAAAATTCCATCAACATCTTAAAAATATATATAAAAGAAATGTCACATAGGAAGTTGCTAGCAGTGGCAGGACCAAATACTGAGTCTCCACCACCCTGAACTTTCTCAGCAGAGAGGAAATCTGCTTTGACTATGGCTGTCTTGACCAGATTCTGCAGCTCCAGGCTGAGAGCCTCCTGCAAACTCTCTATAAAATTCAGCTTTCTTGGCCTGCCTCCCAAGGGGGTCGTGAGCATTAATTAGCTACCACTGGTAAGTGCTCTGAAGATGTGGGGGTTTATAAACACAGCAAGTCATTAGGCCTCTCCACACCACTATGCTCTACAGCCTAGGAGCTGCTAATTGAGAAATAATTAACACCTCAGGGTACAGAAGACCAGGCCTGGCTTTTCCAGGATTGGAAGGGATGTAATAACATGTAAGGGAGCATGGAGAAATAAACGGTGTGAATCTTGGGAAATTCTGAAGCTGATTTGGCCCTGCTTCCACAGAGGAGGAGCGGGTACACCCTCCAGTGCCTCAGTACACCCTCTGGAAGTGCACTGCCTAGGGAAAACCCCTCCCACAGTCCTGGGCCACAGAGGACAAGCAGGGCTCTTGGAGACAGAGCTCAGGTCCACCCAGCCCCACCTGGCCTCCTAGTGTCAGTGGCATGTTCCAGCCCAGCTGTATTTTGCTCAGCTGTGACTGAGTTACCATCACCTACCATCCCTCTGAATTCTCCTCCCCAGGTTGTCTAGTGCCTTTTCTATGGACCAGCTGGCTGCACATTAGACTCATTCTGGGGGAGACTATAAAATACTGCTGCCCAGGCCCACCCCAGATGGACAGCTAGCCCCTTGGGTGGGGTGGGTTAGGGGGGTGGGTGCACATGGTGATTCCAGTGCAGTCAAGGCTGAGAACCACTCTCTGATCTGACATTCAAGCATGGTGTTAGGAGCTGCAAGAAACAGAGATGTAACTCCTACCACATCCCATACCTCCCTCATGCTGGCTCATCATTTCCCTGTCTGTGCCCTGGAGTGTCATGGTCTTTGTGCAGAGATGTTCCACGCTACTCCCACCGCCATTCTTGTCCTGCTTATTCCTTAGGCTGGTCACCTCCTCACTGAAGCCCTCCTTCTCCAGGTTCCCACAGGACTCTGTTCAGTCCCCCTCACACGCACCACTGATCTCATGACATTATTCCTGGAAGCTCTCCTAGAGCAGAGAGCTGCTTGGGTCAGCATCAGAGTCACCAGTGTCTTACATCGAGTCTGCCGCATTTTTGGCATCCTATAAACTGTAGTTGTGATTAGGTAGAGTTATAAAATATGCTGCTCTGGTTGCAGCATATCATATTGTTCCCTGGGTCTGGAACATTCTTCCTCCAGATATCAGCAAGGCTATCTTTCACCTCTATTGGCTCTTTGCTAAAATGTCACCTTTTTGAAGTTTCCTCTGAGTCTCCTGTTTTATATTGCCACCGCTCAAATCCCCACTCCATTCTCCTTCCCTAGTTTGCTTTTCTCCAAAGCATCTAACACCTTTTGACAGACTGTGTCGTTATTTAAAATCCTGATAATTTTTTCGCTATAAATTTTTTTGTTAGTTTTGATTTTTTAAAAAAATGTATTACAAATCTATTTTTCTCTATCACTGAGGTCCTTGTGGTCCCCCTTCCCGCTCTGCTTAAATTTCACCATACCGGTTTGGTGACTGTCTCCTCTCTCTAGACTGTAAGCTACACTGAATGTAGGTAATTTTGTCTGTTTTTGCTCACTTCACTCTTCCCTGTGTCTGCAATAGTGGCTCATACAAGGCAGATGCTCGAAAATATTTTGTGAAAGAAATTTTGAATTCGTATCTTAACGACCGTCTCATGCACTAACAAAAGCGCCTTTCTCCAACTGTTTCACAATTTTAAAGTTTTAAATTGAAATCCTGGAATAATCAACGGGTGGATAGCCAGCAGGTTGTCAGTCACACCGTCACTAGTCGCCCTCCTATGGGAGAATGGGCAGGGGGTGGTGGGAGGGAACACTAAAACGGGAGCCTGCTTTGACCATAGAGTTACACTTCCCCAATTCCTAGAGGGCACTTCCGGAATGGTGATCTCATTGCTGCCCAGGCCAATCTATGATCTCCGGGAGAGCCGGGTTCTCTCTTCGATTAAACTTCCGGAAAACTTCACACACGTGTCCATAGCGGGGTGGGGCTAGAGCGCCCCGCCCCACTCCAGTGAGCGCAGCCTTGCGATTGGCGAGAAGGTCTGGAGGCAGGGCTTAGGGAGACTTGGCGCAGGCGCGCTGGCTCGGCGCGGCGGACGAGCGGGTGACACTGGCGAAGACTGCTGGTGGTGAGCCTGGATGACAGGGGGAGGAGAGCAGCGGGCGAGGGCGGCAATCGAGCAAGGGCTCTGTGCGCGGGGACCCTGGACCTGGTGTTCCTTTTCACACGTGCGTCCCGTCCTTGAGTTGGGGCGGGGTCACAATCATATGAACTCTTGGATGGATCCGGCTGGTCACTTGGTCTCAGTTTTCTAGATTGTAAAACGAGGGCAGCACTGCCGCCCTTGTATGCATCGGGCGGTCCTGAGAGTCGGCATTCCTAGAAATGCTGGCCCTGGAAGGGCCTAGGGAATCACCTGGTGGCTGAGCCAACCTTCCCTTTCTACGAATGGGAAAGCAGATGTCGGCAGTGGAGGAACTGGACCAGGGTCACTCCTAAATGATGGCCTAGCCAGTTCTTAAAACCCGGTGTGGGGTTCCATTGCAATTTTATGGGATCGGGAGGGGGGAGTGTGCCTTGCCTTCCAAGGTTGACGGTGTGCGGATTTGCTTTTGCTTGACTAGGGATTTCTCATTTCATAGCTTCCTTCTTCTCTGAATTGGGTATAATAGCAGTAGTAGGCTAATAGTAGTAAACACTATGGCACTTATTTTGCACTTGGCACTATTGTAAATAAGTGTACAGGTTTCCTGATTGAATTGCTGGGCAATTGGGAGTCTGAGAACCTGATGTGGAAGCACCAGCAGTTCCACGCAGAGCAGGTACTCTGTAACAAAGTTTGCTGAATTTGAATGACTCGGGCTCTTTGCTAGACCTGAAGGTTTGGTCCCGTTCCTTACTATATAGTTACCATAATTGTTACTATATTACTATATTGCCTGTGGACAATATTTGAAAAATTAAGACAATACTAATTATTCTGTTTGTATAAGCAGAGAACTGGCACACGTTTGGTGGGGGAGGACTTAAAGCACTTACTCAAATTATACAGATAATTATATCATTTCATTCCTTTCCTCTTCATTTATTAACATTTGATCAAGAAATGTTATTATTAATTTCCTAGATATTAGGCATTGTGCTAGACCCTAAATCTAACAGTTTATAAATTTCATGAACTCATAGCTTAATGGATGAATAGGACATGAAACATTCACCCCCAATACTAACACACAAAAGTGTCTTAGAAACATTTTTTGGAAGTGGCTCCAGTACAATATACTGCAAAGGAGTGTGTGCAGAAGGGGCTCAGAGAAGGAAGCGGCTTTCTGAAGGGTTGGAGGAAGCTGCTGGGAATAAGTGAACCTTTCATGGTGAGTTGAAGTTGCTGGGAGTTGAAGGTTGGCCTGTTCCAGGAATGATTAGTAATTTGGAGCACGTTAAGGAATTGGGAGGATTAAAAAGCTGGAAGAGATTCCAAAATATGAAAAGTATTGATGCCATTCTGAGAAAATTATGATGGGGAGCTGTTACTGGATTATAAACAGTGGATTGTTCAGACTAGCTACCTTTTTTTCAGTAATATGGAGACTGAACTGACAGGTAAAGAATCCTTCAGCTAATTCATGAATGAGACATTTATTGAGTGTCCACTGTGTCCAGGCACTGTGCTGGATACTGCAGATTCTCTGTGGTATAAAGTAGATAAGATTATTGTCCTCATGAAGTTTACAGTCCCAGTCAGCACAAGTGCATGGCTAGGTCCCTACAACGTTTCTTCCAATGTGGCCCCTGAACAAGCCACGTCAGCATCACCTGTGTACTTGTTAGAAACATGAGTTCTCTGTCCACGCCCTACACTTACTGAAGCAGAAACTCTGAGGTTGAAACCTGGCAATCAGTGGGGTTTTGGTTTGGTATGGGGATTAACCCCAGGGGTGCTTAATCCCCAGCCCTTTTTTATATTTTATTTAGAGACAGCATCCCACTGAATTGCTCAGGCCACACTTAATTGCTGAGGCTGGCTTTGGACTTCTTATCCTCCTGTCTCAGCTTCCTGAGCCACTGGGATTAGAGGTGCCATCATCCCAGGCTCTGACAATCAGTGTTTTAACAAGCCACAGTGATTCTGATGCTCCATTGAATTTCAGGATCACTGGACTATTGTAAAGTAGCCAGTGGTAGTGAAGAGCTAATCCATGGGTAAGGCAGTAAGGGTCAGAAAGAAGGGGTGGACCTGAGAGAAATTATGGAGACTTTCTTGCTTCAGAAGGCATCAAGGGTGAAGGAGTTTCTTGCTTGGGCCATTGACTTACGTTTGAACTTCAAATAAGAGATGGAGTCAGGGGTGAGTTCATATGTGCCTTCTCCCAAGCCACACCAGGGCTCTGTGATACTGCCTCCCAACATATTTGTATGGTTCACAGGGAAAATGGATGAGTCTACTTGAAGGGGACCAGCAAGTGGACCTGAAGCTGGTAAAGCTAACCAGCTGGGGATTCTAACACTCCAAAAGATGAGAGATATCAGTAATGGATTGGCTTGCTGCCCCGGAGCTTTGCTGCCGGGATTGTGCTGAAAAGTGCAGGTACTCAACTAACTTAGGCACTGTAAATGGAGAACCTCAAAGGAGGTTATGCCCTTTGACTCATTGATTCCTTTCTTGAAATGTCTCTCAAATATATACCAGAAAAGAAGATAGTGATCTGTTCTTGTAGATCACATGTAACAGAGAAACAAACAGCTCTGGTGACTAGAGAATCATTTTTGATATAGTCCATCAGTGGAAAGTGGTGCTGCTCTTAAAAATGAGTGAATGTCTTATAACAGGAACACACTTAGTCACTGGACAGCACAGAGTAAGCTCCTGCCATGTGCCAAGGATATGGTGGTGATCAGGACCGATAGGTCCTTGCCCACACACAGCCAGGTGTCTGGAGGACTCAGACAGCCAAATGAGCAGGCTCCCAGACGGGGATTTGGGTTTGATGGGAACCATTGGGCTGTGCAGGAGAAGCCAGTTGTTTGGTGTCTGGAGAATGGGACAAGAGAGGCTTCCCAGGGAACAGGGCACAGTCCTCAGGCCTGGAGGTGAGTAGGTGCTGGCATGCAAAGGGCAGGGGCTGTTCTCATAGAGGAAACAGTGTGTTTAAAAGGCACCTGGGGAAACAAACAGGGCGAGGGCTGGTGAGACATGGCCAGAAGGGGATGCTGTACACACCCTGAAGGTCAGAGACCTTATTAGACCTTATTCTCAGGGCATCAGGAAGCCATTTTGAGCAACAGATGCCATCACGGGGTGTGCAGTGGAAGCCTCCTCGGAGGCTGCAGTCAGGGAGCAGATTGAAGGAGGACAGGAATGCAAGTCGGGAGATCAGCAAGGAGGCTGGTGCAGAGCCCGGTTGTTGGAATGAGAGAGGTCTGGACTGAAGTGCAGGCTGAGAAGGTGGAGAGGGGTCAAGAATGACGGGGTCCAGAGGGCTGGTGAATGTGGGCCATAGTGAGGGGCAGAATGGGTGGATCCAGGATCCTGGTTTGGGTGAGGGACAGCTTGCAGTGCCATTCAGTGGGATAAGCAGGTCTGGGGGAGATGCTGAGTTTATTTTGGGGTGCAGAGACTGAAGTAAGCTGTGCTGTGTGCCCTCCAGGGAGGGATAGATTCGTAGGTCTGACGCTTGAGATAAGCCCCACGTAGAGTGGAGATGCAGACCCCCAGGGTATGTGCAGGGAGGGGGCAGAGCACCTGAGATTGATTTGTAAACGGTGGGAGGTGGGAAGAGCCAGCCTTGCAGAAGAGACAAGGGATTGGCATGGTGTCAGCAGCAGTTGCCTGAGGATTATGGTGGATTTTCTTCTCTTTTTTTCTCTCAGTTTTCTTCAATAATAGCAAACATCAGTCAGGCTCATAGTGTTGTGCCAGATACTGTTCTAAGAACTTCTAACTCTTCTAAATTCCCACAGTAAACCTTCAGGGTAGGTCCCATTATTATTATCTTCCAGGTGAAGAAACTGAGCCCAGGGGGCTAAGGCACATGGTCAGGGAGAAGCCTTCCTGAAATCCAGGCTGCCTAATTCCAGGGCCTGTGCAGTCACTGCAGCTGGTGTCCCCACAGCATGTTGACATGCTTTCATAGTAAGGAAAAATACTGAGTTTTTTAATATTTAAGAAATAAAAGAGCTGGGTGTGGTGGCGCATGCCTGTAATCCAAGCGACTTGGGAGGCTGAGTCAGGAGGATCGCGAGTTCAAAGCCAGCCTCAGCAACTTAGCGAGGCCCTAAGCAACTCAGTGAGACCCTGTCTCTAAATAAAATACAAAATAGGGCTGGGGATGTGGCTCAGTGGTGGAGTGACCCTGAGTTCAATCCCTGGTTCCCAAAAAAAAGAAATAAAAGGTACAAGAAGTAGTGCTTTGATCTGCTAGGATATCAGAAAGAGGATTCACATCTACAAAGTCAGTGGCTGTCTTAGAAGTTTGCTGGTTACCTAACTGAGTGGCTGCTTGGTGACTCAGAACCCAGTTAAAGCTCATTCCCCCACAACTCGTTCGTCTCCAGGTGCCTGCTTCCCTGTACCAGGTTGTCATGGAAGGGCTGCTGACAAGATGCAGAGCACTGTCCACCTGGGCCACCTGCAGCCACCAACTTTCCAGATACATTTCCCAGAGGTGTCACCACTGCGCCCCAGGGAGAGGGCAGCGCTTGATATTGTCCCGCATGTTCCAGCCACAGAACCTTCGAGAAGACCAAATACTCTCTGTGGAGGGAAGATCTAGCGACCTGACCTGTAGGAGCCAGCGACTGATGCTGCAGGTGGGCCTGATCCTCCCAGCAAGCCCTGGCTGTTACCATCTCCTGCCCTACACCGTCCGTGCCATGGAGAAGCTTGTGCGAGTGATAGACCAGGAGATGCAGGTCATTGGGGGGCAGAAAATCAGCATGCCCAGCCTCAACCCAGCAGAACTCTGGCAGGCCACCAACCGCTGGGACCTGATGGGCAAGGAGCTGCTAAGACTTAGAGACAGGCATGGCAAGGAATACTGCTTAGGTCCAACTCATGAGGAGGCCGTTACTGCCCTTGTTGCCTCCCAGAAGAAACTGTCCTACAAGCAGCTTCCACTTCTACTGTACCAAGTGACAAGGAAGTTTCGGGATGAGCCCAGGCCCCGCTTCGGTCTTCTCCGTGGCCGAGAGTTTTACATGAAAGATATGTACACCTTTGACTCTTCCCCAGAGGCCGCCCAGCAGACCTACGGTCTGGTGTGCGATGCCTACTGCAGCCTATTTGACAGGCTGGGGCTGCGATTTATCAAGGCCCAGGCAGATGTGGGCAGTATTGGGGGCACAATGTCTCACGAGTTCCAGCTACCAGTGGATATTGGAGAGGACCGACTTGCAGTCTGTCCAAGCTGCAACTTCTCTGCCAACGTGGAGACACTAGACTTGTCACAAATGAATTGCCCTTCCTGCCAGGGCCCACTGACTGAAACTAAAGGCATTGAGGTAGGGCATACATTCTACCTGGGTACCAAGTACTCCTCCATTTTCAATGCCCAGTTTACCAATGCCCATGGCAAACCATCCCTGGCTGAAATGGGGTGCTACGGCTTGGGTGTGACACGGATCTTGGCCGCTGCTATTGAAGTTCTCTCTACAGAAGACTGCATCCGCTGGCCCCACCTCCTGGCCCCTTACCAGGTCTGCCTCATCCCCCCTAAGAAAGCCAGTAAGGAGGCTGCTGCTACAGAGCTCGTGGAACACCTGTATGACCACATCACAGAGGCTCTGCCTCAGCTCCATGGGGAGGTCCTTCTGGATGACAGGACCCATCTCACCATTGGAAACAGACTCAAAGATGCCAACAAGCTTGGCTACCCCTTTGTGATCATTGCTGGCAGGAGGGCCTTGGAGGACCCTGCACATTTTGAGGTTTGGTGCCAGAACACTGGTGAGGTGCTCTTCCTCACCAAAGAAGGAGTCATGGAATTCCTGACCCAAGTGCAGGTTGTCTAAGTGCCCCTGGCATTTAACACTGCATTCCTGGGCCTGTGCTCCTCTCCCGGTGGTCTCCCCAGAAACAGGACAGCTCATGGAAAGTGAGAACATGTTAGAGAAACCAGGATCTGCCCAGTTATTTGTATTTAAAATCATTAACTTGATTCCTGTCTTTGGGCTGGCCATCTCACCATAAGCAATTTCTTTTACATACCATTTCAGAAGCTTCTATTAGAAGGCCGAGAGGCAAAAAGAGACCCAAGTTTGCCCTTGGGCAAGTCACTTCCCTTCTCAGCTGAGTTTCCCATGTGTAGGATGGAAATGGCAGAAGGCCAAGGGCCTGATGCTTCACTCAGTCCAGAGAGCAGGCCCACCAGCCCTCCCTGAGAAGCTGAGAGTGTAAGAAAGAGAGTCAGGAGACCCAATTGCCACCAACTCACTGGTGGCTTGACCCATCTGCTCACGTACTTGGGCCTCAGATTCCCCATCTGTAACATGAGAAATTGGAACCATATCTGTAAAGTCCTTGAAGCTATTGCTGCGTGGTTCCACCAGAGGTTCATGTTTGGTGGATCTGGTTCCTCTGATCCTCTATGGTCTGGGTTTCCTGCAAAGTTGACTTGCCTGATAACCCAAAAACTACCTCCAGAGGCCTGACCCTACTCAGATGGCTTAAGCACTGAGATCATGTTTTCCTTATTCATTTTTTATTTGTTTGGTTTTGGGTACTGAGGATTGAACCCAGTTGTGCTCTACCACTGAGCCACATCCCCAGTGCTTTTTAATGTTGTTGTTGTTATTATCTCTCTAAGTTGCTTAGGGCCTCACTAAGTTGCTGAGACTGGCCTCAAACTTGTGATCCTCCTGCCTCAGCCTTCTGAGTAGCTGATATCAGATTTTCTTGATTGAATAAAATCTATTAGATTGAGCCTTTCATGTTAATTTGAAACAGTAATAACATCTGCTATTTTATAGAATAGCTTTCTATTCCTTTTCATTCTTTGTCTACTGTTTCCACACTCAGAAAAAGAAAAAAGTGTGGCTGGGAAATTAGGTTTTAACATGTGTGAGCAGCAGACTTCAAGCCCCATGGTGACATTGTCTTGGGTGCAGAGATGTATCCTAGAGCCACAGGAAATGACTGTACAGAGCTTTTCTCTGCCTGAAATCCATGGGAAACTGGAAGTGGACTTGAGGTACCAGAGCAACGCTGCCTTTCATTGCTTCTGCACACTGGAGATTAGGAACATGACCAGAGTTTCCATCCTTGACCCCTTGGAGTCCCCCCCACATACACATGTCCAGATCTAAGAGGAATCTGTAAAAGCCAAGCTCAAAGCCACCACCTCCTAAAAACCTGCCTGACAGCTTCTAGAAGTGGTTCTTCCCTCTGCCTCACACAGCACTGATCACATTCCTTCTTGTGTACACATACCCAGTCATTCCACAGTGGTCCAGTTGGTCTTGTAGCTGGAGGTGAGCTGCTTCCTAGTGCATTGCAGCTCTTGTTGGCCAGTCCTTATCCCATGCCCTGTTAAACAGCTGTCCAACGGCTTACCACTGCTGTTATTGCAACGCCACCCCAAGCACATGCATCATTAGGTTCCCAGTGAACGTATCTGCCAAGCCCTAATGGCTCCCAGGCCTCCCTTTGGAACACTGGATCCCTTTGGTTTTCAGACCAGGAGACAATTCTGAGAGCAAACCTAGAAAGTCCAGGTCACAAGGCAATGGTCTTGGCCTTACTGCATGTTGGACTCACCTGAGTTTCCTGCAGAGGTTCTGGTTTGGGTTGGGGCTGTGTCCTAGGCACTGAGAAGTTTAAAACTCCCCGGGTGATTCTCCTATGCCAGTCAGTGGACAGATCTCCTGCTGTATGAGCCGCCTCCTTGGGGGCCCTCTTCATAGTTGGGCATTTCTCTTAGTAATTTCAGTGAGGTATTATCAGACTGATGCAAGCTCTCTGCTTTTACTGGTCTGGTTTTTGTTGAGAGCTTGCAGAATGTCCTTGTACATACTGTTCCCATTCCTTAAAACCATGCAAGGTAGACATGATTCTCATTTTACAGATGAGGAAACCTGAGTCTCTGTTAAAGCAAATGACTTAAAGGTGCCCTGCTATTAAGGATCAGAGCTAGAACCTGGGCACTGGCCAAAAACTATGCCCTTCCAACTACACTGCTTGGTCTTGCCTAGGCAAAGTGATTTCAATAAATAAAACTGAACTTATGTGTGCCTAATCAGGTTAGCCTTGAGTGTGTGAGAAACTAGAATCCATGCAAATGAATGCTGCAAATAATCTTTCTAAACTTTGTGCTTATTTATGGAAGGCTAGCCTAATGGTGCTTCAAAATTCAGATTCCAGGAATAGAGAGCCAATTTACTTTCAACTCTTCGTAAATGCACAAGTCCTAGGATAATTTGAGGATAATGTAGAATCCTGGAACTTGAGAACAGAGGAGAGCATCAAGCTGGCTGCTCCAGCTGTGGGTTCACAGATGGGAAATAGCCTGAAGCAGGAATGAACTGCCACATGTCATCTGACTGGCAAATGCCAGGGCAGGCACCATGGCCCCTTGGGTCAGGCCTTTTGGGGGAAAAGAGAGCTGGGTCAGCCTTTGAGCTACCAAAGCCATAGGCTGCGGAAACTGGTACTTGTCCACTTTATTTCACAACAGGGAGACAAACAGGAGAACAGTGATTTGCCCAAGGTCAGCATCCTGACCACTAAGCCCATGTTTCTTTATGTAGCCAGGGGCAGTGAGATCTGGTGGAAAGACGAGAGCATTGAAGAGACATAATCCAGATCCGCCACTTGCTGGGAACATGACTTGAGAAAATCATTCACCCTTTTCACAGCTCAGATTCTTAATTGGTAAAATGCTTCTGCTAATGGCACCTGCCTTGTATGGTGGTCTGGGGCTGACGGAGCTCATTTGTGGTGAAATGCTTAACCCTTAGTCTGCTTTCAAGAAATCTTTCCCTGGGGCTAGGGATATAGCTCAGTTGGCAGAGTGCTTGCCTTGCATACACAAGGCCCTGGGTTCAATCCCTAGCACCAGGGGGAAAAAAAAATCTTTCCCTTATACTGGACCATGTAGGGACCCCTCCACATACAGGGAGTTCAGGCCATCCTGTTAATACTTAACTCAAGATCTGGATCTTGTTTTTTTGTTTTTTGCTTTTTTTATAGCCTGCTTTACCGCCTTCCTGGGGAGTGCTGTGGGCAAGGACTAGGCAACCCCTACTGAATGGGTTCATCTCAGAGCAAAAACAGTGTACCTTATTTTCTCTCATTTCTGAACTCACTGATTTTACCTCTTGCTCTAAACAGATCAAACAAGGATGCTGGCAAAATAACAGGTACAGGCTGTATTATCATTGCTCATTCCTTGGGGAGATCCAGAGGCAACTGGCTGAGAAATAGCAGAATTAATACTTGGGGACAAAGGCTGGTTCATAACAAACCCATCATGTGATCAAACTTAGAATGTAAATCAAGGTTTCCATTAATATTCTGTGTTTTAATGGAAGAAACTCCTGCTGAACTATCAATAAAGGAATTTACAGAAATCTGCTGAAATGCCACTTGCTTAACTGCTTAAGTGCCAACCTTCTTCAGGATTCCCACAATCCATTTCTATATTAAAATGCCAGGATGCTTTTTAGAATGAGTTTTTTGTATCCAGGGGCACGTAAGGCTTTGTTCAGAGTTGAGAAAATTATTTCATGATGTTATTGCAAACATTGATATTTTAAAAATCAAGATGTATCAACTTAAAATGATGACTTGAATCATAGAGTAAGACTAAGACTAGAGACTGGAATCGGATCAGCTGGGCCATGTGACAGCCATGTGACTGCAAGATGCTTCCTTGAGTCTCTGCACTTTAACTTCCTCAGCCATAAAATGGGAAAGGTGTCCTGCTTATAGCTGGTGCTTGGTAAGCAGCACTGCCCTTAAGTGATATTGTGATATTTTGTGCGCAGTTGCTGGGTGGGTGCTACACTGTGGGCCAGCAGAAAGGGGTGGCACCTCAGGCTCCCTCCGTGAGGCTCCCTGTGTTCAGGCAGCATCGTGTGCAGGAATGGTGTCCATTCCCACCAAGCGAGCCTCTCCAGGCTAATGAGGCCCCATGGTTAGAGCTTAATTGCCCTTAGCTAATGGAAACTGTGTAGGACCTGGAGAGGGAGAAAGAGGCCCTTACTGAGTGACAGTAACTGAGGATGCTCCACTTGCAAGGGCAGAACTGCTGAGACTCACCTAGAGAGCTTAAAGGCTGATGAGACCCTTATTGATGGAGTGACAGGTGCTTTGGGGATTTTGACTCTAGGCTCCACTGCTGACAGTGGATTATTCTAGGCAGATTGGGGCATTGCATTCATGATGGTGTGTGCCAAACTACCATAGCTTGGAGTGAGCAAGGCAAAGGCAGCTGGGTCTGTTGGGAACTCCTAGAGGCAGGGTGAGGCCTGGTAATACTGATAGCTCCTGAAGGGCTTAGGAAGGTTCTGAATTCAAGGCCTGCTCTGCTTGTTATTAGCTTGCTTACCTTGGGCAGGTATCTTAACCTCTCTGTGCCACTTCCTATCAGTAAAAGGCAGGAGGGGGCATGAAACTGCCTGCTCCCTAGAGCTGTGGGGAGGATTAAGCGAGCCAGCCCACACAAGCACCTGGGGTGCTATCTAGCTTAGCCTCGGTGCTCAGTAGGTGGCAGCTGTTGCTTCTGAGCCAGGCCAGCCTATGCCCTTTCAAGGCTCCTTGCTTTGCTTGAGGGTCTCCCACCTTGCCCCACTTCCCAGTTCCTTCTTCAACTTCATGGCCCAGGTCCATCATGTATGATCACTTCTACCTGCGATGGCCTCAGAATTGATCCTTTCTCTGGGCCATTGACCAGTAATTGTGCACCTACTACATGCTGAGCAGGTGCTGTGCTAGACCCTGGCAGTAAAGGAGTTCAGGGCCCTTAACCCAGTTTACAAAGAGGTAGAGGGCAAGTAAACAGGATGCAGTGTGGTAAGAGTAGTGATGGTGCAGCTCCATGGGGACACCTGGGTGAGGAACCAGGAAGGGCTTCCTGGAAGAGAGCAAGAGCCACCTGAAGGATAGGCATTATGCAGTGATGGCAGGAACAGTAAGAGGTGAAGAGAGGGGAGCAAGTGGGCGGCAGAGTGGGCCAGGTAGAGGGATCGATGTGCAAAGGCCCAAAGCTAAGAGAGCGTGGCTGAGTTGGGGAATAAACAGTAACAGTCTTAGATTAAATGCTTGCCACGAGGCAGGCTCTGCTCCATGTGCTTCACGTGGATTATTTCATCCTCAGCACCTGCATGAGGTAGGCGCTGTTATCTTACTCATATTGCAGATGAGGAAACAGCCACAGAGCCTAAGCAAAGTGCCCAAGACCTCCAGCGGTGAGCAGGGGGCCAGAACTGGACTGCAGATGGCCTGGCTGCAGAGGTGAGTCCCTTAGCCACTGCACCCTCCTGCTGCAGAGCTGACCTATCCAGGATGCCCGGGTTCAGGGGGTCAAAGAGGAAGGAGGAAGCTGCAGCAGGGCAAGGGTCCAGATCCTGTAGGGCCTTGAATGTCACACACAGTGCTGATAAGGGAAGGGGAGCCCACGAGAGCTGAGTAGGCCTCGGAAGGCTGGCTTGCTGTCGCTGTGTGACTCTTCACTGGGGCAGGTCCCAGTCCAGGGTTAGATTTATCATATCCAATGGACAGTGGGCACTGAAGGCAGAGCTGCCTGATGCCCTTGGACCTTGATGCTTTGTCCATGTGGGTCAAGATAAGTGTTTTTAAAGAAAGGAAATGAAGGAACAGACAGAAGGATGGTGGGCCCTGGGGAGGGGCGTGGGTTCAGGTGCTGGCTCTGACACTGACTAGTGGTGTGACTGTGTGCCTCCACCTCCATGTTTACAAAACTGGGGTCACAGACCCAACAGGGTGGCTATTAGGATTAAATAATCTAGTTACAGCAGATAGCACAGCGTGGGAATTCAGTGTCACCAGAGGCCAGGACCACTGTTTTTTGCTGCTCTGCCCTTGTGCACCTGACAGCAGTGTTTTGGAGGGCTCCGACTCAGTTCTCAGTTCTCCAGCTGCCACTCCAAATCCACAGGAGTAACCAGACATAAGTCAGATGGTACTGCCTCCATCACTGACTCCTGACTCTGGAAGGGGCCACACTGTGGTCCTTTTGGGAGGAGGGTCACCAGGATGGGGATGGAAAAGGCTTTGCCCTCAAGTCAGGGGTGCAGATGCCAAAGCATGTGCCTTGCCCTCAGCCGTTCCCTTCTATGGGCCTCCAGTTCCCTATTTAATAAAAAGGGCAGGGAGGCATTGGAGAATGTAGGCTTTGCTGAAGTCTCAGGATTGGTGGCTAGGGTCACCAGATGACAGGTCCACCTTTCCCCTAGGAAGCATCAGGTCATGCCCCTGCCCCCTCCACACACAGTCCTACCTTCCATAGGAAGGGGAGCACTTTGCCTGGTTCAGCCTGGCCTCCCCTGACTCCTGGTGCTCCTGTTACCACCACTACTGCTGCCTGCATGGCTGAGACCTAAGGTTTGCCTGTCACTCACTCATTCTTCTTCCCTAGGGCAGGGGCCAGGTAGGGTGAACTGGGCTTAGCCAAGTACTGGTCCTTCCCTGTGGGCACAGTGGCTGCAGGGCCTTCTGCAGAAAGAAGTCCCAGGATGGACAGAGGCCCCCTGCTCCCTGTGTACCACCTCGGTTCCTCTTGCCACTCCCCCATTCCACTATCCTGGTGAGCAAAAGGGATAGCAGAGGCCAGGAGAGGGCAGGAACCTTCCTGGAGCAGGTATAAGGTGGCCATGTTGGGCATGTGCCTGGGAATGCTGGTGCCGGTGCCTGTGTGCAAGTGAGGCCTGGGAACAGGATGCTGATTTCTTTTTTCTTTCATGCATTATTAGTTCCTGTTCATCCAATCACTCGCTGCACTCTTAAACACACTCTCATCATGCTCCCTCTGTCAGGCGCTGGGCACTCAGGTGAGTCCCTGTCTGACCCTACCTGCCTGGCTGAGCGCTCACCTGCTGGGAGGGGAAGAGAGGACTGGACTGCTGCAGGTGCACTGCAGTACTGCGGGGGGGGCAGCTGTCCAGAGGTGAGGATGGGGCGTGTGCAGGCATGTCAAGGAGGGAACACTTCCCAGTGGAGGTGCCCTTCAAAATCATTTTGGGCATGTGGACCAAAGCAGAGGAAGGACATTCCCAGTACAGGCAACTAGAGCAGAGGTGTGTGAGGGGAACTGTAATCAGGTTTGTGTGGACAGTGGGCAGGAGGAAGTTGGGAAGGCCAGGGTTGGCAGGGCCAGAGTATAAGTATGGACTGCTCCAGGGGGCAGGTGGAGGCAGCCTCTCACCTCATTGGTTGAGGAGTCTGCTGTGGGCTTTGCTCTGTGCTCTTAAAGCATCAGAAGGTGGCTTCCACCTTGGGACAGATTGCTGGTAGCAGGCCCTTGGATCTCATCAGGACTCTGCACCTGTTTTCCTCTGCACCTTCTGTCCAGCTGTGACTTCTGCTGGGTTCCTAGGGCCATTGAGCATCTATTTACTGCATGTGTGACACCAGGTTGGAGCATTCAACATACTGTACCCATTGGAAGTGTCACAGCACATCCCCAACCCCCTGTATTTGGCAGTATTTTTGCCTCAGTTTATAGGTAGTAGGTTGGGGCTCAGAGTGGTTAAGTAACTGGAATATAACCTTGTAGCAGAGCCAGAATACAAACTAATATCAGTTGCATATCAAAAATCATACCAGCCAGGCACAGTACAGCTTGGGAGGCTGAGGCAGGAGGATCGCAAGTTCCAGACCAGCCTCGGCAACCTCGTGAGGCCCTAAGGCACTCTGTGAGACCCTGTCTCTAAATAAAATATTTTTCACAAGCGGGGAGGGGTGCTGGGGATGTGGCTCAGTGGTTAAGCGCCCCTGGGTTCAATCCCTAGTACGGGGGGGGGGGAAAAAAAAACCCACACCACATACTGCATGAGCTAAAGAACTTCCTCACAAGTGAGGGCCCTTGTAAAAAGAATAAGCCCCCATAGGGATGCAGTACTATGTTTTAGTATATTGTCCCATTTTTATATGGGAAAACAAAGGCCCAGGGAGAAGAGGGACTCACTAGAATTAGGTAATCAGTCCCTAGCACTAGCCCTATGGAAAGCCCTCATGCTTTCCATCCAGTACTCTCTTTAAATAGCAGGACCCTTCTCAGCCATACCTTTGGGACCCAGGATTTCAGATGGGACTCCTGAGGGCCGAGTTCCTTCATGAAGAGGCCTGCATGGGGCCTTAGAGCCATGGCAATTCCTCATCAAGGATAAAGGCGTATTGTTGCCCCAAGAGCCCGGGGCCCTTAACAGCTAACATCTACCAGGCACCTACATGTGCCGGGGCTAGCTACTTGACTCTCAGAATAATCCTCCAAGTAATATTAAACTTCCTTATAGATAAAGAAATGGAGGCTCAAGCTAGTTAAGAAATATACCCAGAGTCACACAGCTCTTAAATGGCAGAACTGGACACCAAACCCTGCATTCTGGTCTGAGTCTTGTGCTCCTAGCCATTACATTCCAGCTGTTTTGGAGTATCAGCATCTTGTATGTGGGTAGACTGGGAGGGACCCTGCCCACCTGTCACTGCCATCCACCGCCACCATAACAGCCTGTCTCACAGGCTTTGTGATGTATATACTGGGCTTCAGCCAGAGCAGCTTCCCCCTTCTAAATAGAGCTCTGCCTATGCTTTCTGCCACCTGACGCTTTTTGCCATGTTCCACCCAAAGGAGATCCTTGAGGAGGATGCTACACGGGTATGCAGGTCCTGCTGTGACTGGCAGTTTTGGAAAGCCCCTCTGGGCAGACCACTCCCCTTCTCCAACAAAGCCTGGGGGTGTAGGGATTTGCATTCAAACATTTGAGCCAGTGACAAAGGCCATTCAGTTCCTGCTGTGATCCCATCTGTTTTCTCCAGCACTATCACTGCCAGTTCTCAAACATGCCAGTCAGGCACCCTCGGCCTTCTCTGTCCTCTGCTCTGAGGGGCACTAGGCACAGGGAATCCTACAGGCCCAGCCCTCAGGGAGCTGTCTGGTGGCAAAGGGGTACTAGTCCTTCAAGTGGTGCTGTGTGGAGCAGTGAGGATGTGGGGAGGGTGAGAGTCAGGAAAGGCTTCTGTGCCTTTGCCTGTACTGAGCCTCCTACTAGGAATGCTCATCTGGGGCCTCTCCAGCCCTAAGTCCCAGTTCCCGTGTCACCTCTGAAACATTTCCTAGGCTGCCTCCCTTGCCCCATCAGGACAAATCACTCCTACCTCTGCTCAGCCAGATTATGGTGCTTAAGCCTCGTCTGCCCCCTCATTTTATCCTGGAGTTTCCACATCCCATCCCTGAAGGCCTGGGAGCTTCTCAAAGGCAGGGCCCAGGGCAGGAGCTGGCCAAAGCCAGCTTCAGTGAAGGCTGTGGTTGGATGATGAAAAGTCAGTCTTCCCAACCCTGGTGCTGCCAGAAGGGTCCAAATAACTGCTGCTAAAACAGAGGGAGGGGGCACACTTCTAGCTCCAGAATTAGAGCATCCTTGACACCCTGTGGTCTGGGGCCCAGAGTCCTGGGATCCAGTGTCTAGGAATCTGTCTCACCGGGTCAGATGTGCAGAACTCACTGCCTGGGCTCTGGCAACGCCCTTCTTCATGCAGTCTATGTTGTGATTCTCAACTGCCTCCTGAGAGAGGAAGTAAAGCAGTACATGCTATCATCTAGTAACTACCATTAATGACCTCATCTTGCAGAAAGGTTGTTGAACTTGCCCAAGATACCACAGGTGGAGTACAGGCTTGAACCAGGGTCCATCTGAGTTCCCTAGTCACCACCACAACCTGTCAATGGTGGGAGAGGGCATCAAGAGAGCCGTGTCCTGACCTAGCTGGGCGTGGTGGCGCATGCCTGTAATCCCAGCACTTGGGAGGCTGAAACAGGAGGATTGCGAGTTCAAAGCCAGCCTCAGCAAAAGATGAGGTGCTAAGCAACTCAGTGAGACCCTGTCTCTAAATAAAATACAAAATAGGGCTGGGGATGTGACTCAGTGGTGGAGTGCCCCTGGGTTCAATCCCTAGTACCAAAAAAAAAAAAAAAAAAGAGAGAGAGAGAGAGAGCCGAGTCCTGACCTCTTCTCACCTGTCCTGCTTTAGCTGGTCATCTTCTCAGTGTTGGACATGGCCATGCTAAACATCCAGAGGTTTGGTCCGACGATGTTGGACATCATGGGTGACGGGCTCCTCAATGAATAGAGCTATGGCCTGGGCTACATCAGCCTCTTCTCCAGGAAGTCCTACACTCACCTGTAGGCCACTGACCCCTGCTACCAGGCTCTGCAGCTGCTCACTCATTGCCATTGCTACTTGTCCCTCTACCTGGGCTGTGTGACCTTAACAACCCAAGCCTGCACTACCTGGCCACATACCTCTCCAAGCTCTAGCCCCTAATGACAGGGGAGGCATCACATGGCTGAATCCCCCAAGCCCCACACTTGGGGCTTTTAAATCTGGAATGTAGAACTGCACAGGGCCTTAGGATCTCTCCAGCCCACTCATATAGCAGGGACAGAGTGCCATAATGTGATGGGGATTGTCTTAGACCACATAAACTGCTTCAGTTCCATTTAAGGGCAGTGAGGAGATGGCACCAACTCGCCCACTGACCCAGGATTTGTCCTGGGCCTATTCCTAGTCACTGGAGCTTCTCTCCAGCTGCAGACACACCTTGGGCTTGGTATGTCTACCTCACAGTGGTTTCCCAGGCCCTATTTTTGGCCTTTCTGCAAGGACTGCCACAGAGCCTTGATGGGAAGAGGTCAGGTTCTGCTTCCCACATCAAGAATAGGGATAAAATTGTATAGAACCAGAGAACACGACAAACATCCAGTCCTCCATTTCCCTTTTCCATCTGACAGTTCAGAGAGAGAGAATGTCATGTGACCCCACCAGGAGTCAGAGCTGGATCCCAGCTTCCTATCTAGGTGACTGCATTTGAATCCAGGATCATTTCTCTGCAGGGTCAGAGCCCCTCCTTTTCTATTTAAGTGCTGGTGACTTAGGGACAAATGACTAGGAAGCCAATGGACGTGGGATCCTCTGTGCATCCCTACAGATGGACCTGGGAGAGGCTGAAAAAGTACTTAACGGGACTGTTATTGTAAAAATGCTTCGACTTACCTTTAGTAAATCTTTAGTAGTTTTTATTTTATCTTTTTGGTTTAGAGCAGCATTTCTCAATCTCAGCTTTACTGACAGTGTGGGTCACATGATTCCTTGTTGTAGGGGATGTCCTGGGCACCATAACGTGTTTAGAAGCATCCCTGGCCTCTATACTCAATGTCAGTTGTACCCACCAAGTTGTGACGTCCCCCAGGAAACACTTCCTTTTCCCTGTGAATCCCTGGTTAGTGCTACCTGTCTGTGTACAGTGTGCTGCAGTGAAGAGCCGTTTGCTGACTTCGTACAGGCCAGGCACTGAGCTGGCGACTTACATGTACTATCGCACAGAAGTGCCATCAATAAGCTGGTGTCACCATCATTTTGCAGGTGAAGCAGTTTCCAAGCAGCAGTCCCTACCCACCCACATTCATGGCAAAGCAGCAGCCACTGAGACCTACCTCTGGTCTAACACGGTCTTCTAAGTCCCTCTCTCCATCTGCTCCATCCAAGCTGGTGGAGGGGAGAAGGTAGCTCAAGAAGCTGGCTGATAACCTACCTGCCAGGAGCCGAAGGACAGGGCTGGTACTGAGGATGAAAGTCAGAGAACCCTTCTCAGGTGCATTTCACTGTACAACTTGCTGGCACCCAGCACTTCATCTCAGTCTCACAATGTCTAGGAAGAGGGCTGTGCAGGCATCTCTAATCAGAGGTCAGTAAGGGCACAGTGGAGCCTGCTTGCCCCACAACAGTGAGGGGGCCAGTGACAGCTGCTACAGGAATTCTCAATGCCTGCAGGGGGTTGTTGCTGACTAAATGTCAGCCCCCCACACACAAAATTCTAAATTCTTACAAAGGGAGACAGGTGGGAAGTGAGAGAGGATGGTCTAAGTGCGGCCAAAACTAGGTCTGGGAAGGAGGCTGGCCTGGCAGGAACAAGCACCTGGAAGGAAAGCTGCATAGTTCTTTGTAAACATTCCACAGCCAATTTCTCTTCCAAAACAATGAAGTACATGACACAAACCCAAATTAGCCCATCTGAAGAACAGCAGCTGGTTTCAGTTTAATGATGTATTAGTCATCTTTGCTATTGTAACCAACAACGCCAAATCTCAGCACACATCTACCTCTCGTTCGTGTTACAATCAATGGCTTCCGCTCTGCTCCCTGTGCCCTCCCACTCTGACACCCAAGCTGAAGGAACTGCCCTTATTTGGGATTTCATAGCAGAGGCAAAGAGCACAAGCCACCATGTACCAGCTCTTCAAGCTTCTGGATGCAGCCCAAGTCCCATCTGCTCACGTTGCTTTGCATGAGCAGCAGGAAGTATGCTCCCATCAGGGGAAGGGGTGGCTACTGCAGGAAGTGACACAGCTACCAGTAAGGATACACAAAGCCCTCTAGGACATGAGGAACAATGGCTGAAGACAAAATACAACCTAGGAAAATGACCCAAGATGCAAAAAGATTTTCTATTTTAAAAGGTATAAAAGCCTAGCCAGGCGCAATAATGGCACATGCCTGTTTTCAGGACTTGGCAGGCTGAGATAGGAGGATCACTAGAGCTCAGGAGTTTGAGAGCAGCCTGGGCAACATAGTGAGACCCCATCTCAAACACAACATTCAAACAAGGAGGCATAAAACCCCAAAATGTGAAAATCAAAGACGAACTGAGAGACCACTGTCCAAGTCTGTTGGAGTTCTCACGCTGCAAAGACCAGGGAAACTGGCAAACTTCTGAAGGGTACCAAGGATCCTGGCCTTAAGGCCTCACAACTCCATGCAGAACTGGTTTTACTGTTCTTTCCTAAGGTGCCTGACACCACGAAGGTTCAGAACCATGTCAGATGGTGACTCAGTCTTCATAGGCAGTGAGTTACTTGGGTCAGTTGCTTGTGGTAAATGCAGCAGAGTCTCTTTAGAGATGCACTACAAAGATGTCATGACCAAGGCACAGAGTTTTGTATCCGCCAGGAGAGTGATGAACAGCCGGAGCACAGTACTTGACCAGAGGCTGCAGTTGATGGAAGTTAAGCAGCTTCCCCAGCATGAAGCTAGGAAGGACTATCTCCGGGGTGATAGAAAAAAACTGCTGGATTCTAGGATGTGTCCCGCTGATTCAAGTGTGCTAAATTCCAGGCAGAGGCCCATGAGGCAGAAGATCCAGGGAACCTGGCTGTCACAGCCTGGTTCAGTTATTTTACCTGGTGTACCTGCCTCCCCCGGAAATAATTCTTGCA
Organism: Glaucomys volans; assembly: GCA_020662805.1. Taxonomy (NCBI): domain Eukaryota; kingdom Metazoa; phylum Chordata; class Mammalia; order Rodentia; family Sciuridae; genus Glaucomys; species Glaucomys volans. Next base: position 23,635 of record JAJEJO010000521.1, on the reverse strand, counting down.
AAAAGAAGAGGATGCTACACAGACCAGAAATGCTGGCGTCAGGGCTTTCACACAGTACCTGCAGTGAACACACAAAGGCAGGGGTTAACTGAATTACAATCCTAATCATCCATGGCCCTTCCCAACAGCATTCAAGGTGAACCTTTAGATGTGAGTAAACATTAAAATTCAAGTTTAGCAAATTTATTTGCTTGGCTGTTTATAAATCTGGTAAATTGGCATGACACTCTTCCCCTTACTACCTAGTCAGAACCTAATTTAGACCAGTCTTCCAGCATCATGCTTGTCTGTGGATAAACAAAATAAAATCATAAAACATGTTTTCATTTATTCATTCAACTGTGAGTAACAAGGACAACCCAGGCCCTGTGCTGAAAACAGATTTAAAAACGAACATATAAAATGCAGAGGAAAGCTGGGCACCATGGCACCCACCTGTAATCCCAGCGGCTCAGGAGGCTGAGACAGGAGGATCACAAGTTCAAAGCCAGCCTCAGCAAAACCAAGTGCTAAGCAACTCAGTGAGAACCTGTCTCTAAATAAAATATAAAATAGGGCGCTGGGGATAAAGCTCAGTTGGTAGAGTGCTTGCCTCACAAGCACAAGGCCCTGGGTTCAGTCCTCAGCACCACATACACACAAAAAATATACAAAATAGGGCTGGGGATGTGGCTCAGTGGCCAAGTGCCCCAAGTTCAATCCTTGGTAACCCCCCCTTCCAAAAAAAAATGTAGAGGAAAAAAGTAAAAAACCATTGTCCCTTGCTCTCAAGTTCAATCCTGGGAAGTGGGAGCAGAGATAAAGAACCAATTGAGGGCAGTGAGCACAGCTGTAGAAGCATTTGTGAAGTACAGCCTCAATGCAAGGAGGCACAATGCCCCCCACAGGAAGGGGAACTAGGAAAGGCTTCCTGGAAGATGCATGTCTGAACATGGTTTTAATTTGGGGAAGGGGTTGAGAGGTAGGGGAGCAAAAGCCAGAAGGTGCAGATTACCAGAGTATAAAGCTACTGCTGAGGCATAAAGCAAATGGAGTAAGACAGGTTGGAGAGAAGGGCAGGGCCTTGGCCTCCCAGCTCTAGGGGTATTGGCATTACCCAGTGCCTGGTTCTGGACAGAGGGGTCTGTTTCTTGGCTCCACCTAGATCAGGGACTGGAGCTGCCAGAACCCCATCCCAGATAGCCTAAGTAATCACTCCTAATGGCATTTACATTTTCTAAAAGTTTGAAATTGGTTTTCCTTCATGGATCAATATGTTTTATTTTTTTTGGAAATGGGGTACAGGTGGACCTCAGGCCTTAAGAATTCTGGGCAATTTGCTAACAACCGTGAAAATGATCAGCTGAAATTCTGTCCATAAACTAGAAGGGAGATTTGGGATCAGAGAAAAATACCACTAAGAGAGCCAGAAATCAGATTAGACAGTCTTCCCTACCTGCCTCCCAAGACAAACCAGGAGCATAAAGATTAGCTAGATCTTGAAGTCGGTCAGCACTTCACCAGCACCTATCTCATCTGTTCTAAAGCTTTCTCCAATCCATCCCCTCCCACTTCAGGGCTCACCAAAGGGTATATTTCAAACCTCTTCATTACTGTGTACATTTTACTTGAAAAAGTACCTCTGTGACTCTACACCCTAGCAGGGTGTGTGCCTTAACAGGGCATTCAAGTTTATGCTTCATGTGTGGTTTTAACTTAGCTCTTTAGCCTCATTTTCTGCCAGTCACCCTCTTTCTCCCCAAAACACTGGGCTCCTTTAACTTAAGTGAAAAAGCACCTGCCTTTCTTCTCCTCTTTGCTCAAAGTTAGAGAAAGTAGTCCATCTGTCAACTTACTAACACGGAGGGCATTCTCACATAAGCAGCTGAGAGACAACTGCCAAATCCCACCTGCTGCCACTGCTAGTGACAAAGAGGCCCTTTTGCAGTGTGCTTGCCCTATGTGGTTTACAAGACCACTTTGACTCCTACTGGCTCAATGACTCTCAAGTGCCTGAGAAACATGTAGGTGAGTTACTGTTCCTATTCTAGAGATGAAGGAAGAGCCCCACAGAGGCAGAATGGGCTCAGGGTCACATGGTGAATGAAGGTTTCTGATTTCAAAAGCCAATGCCCTTTCACATGACAGTATCAGGAGACAAAGGTACAATTAGTAAAAGTAGGCCTGTTCTGTTCCACTGCCTGTAGGTACAAAAGCCAGGCAGCCTTTCCCTTCTGAATCCAGCCTGTCTACTTCCCCTGGCCTGGGGGCCTCATGGCTGCAGTGCAATGGCTGTCATCAATTGCAACCTGTTTGGCAAACAGCTGGGTTTCATAGGCCCAGCCAGTCCCATGGCTGCTGTCCCATACAGCAGTGCCAGAGCAGAAGGGAAGAGAGTACAAGGTGATCACTGAGTGGAGGAATGAGAAACTGGCTGTACCCCTGAGGGAGGTGCCTGAGCATCTTCCCTAGTCTACTCAGCCCCATGGAGCTGCTCACCTGGGGTGCTGCAGCACCTGCAGTAGGGTGCTCTTGGGAGGGACCTGGTACAGTTCTGCCCCATCCTTATCCTCAAAGTAGACCTGCAAGATTAATGGAGTGAGAGTCAGAAACAAAGAGCTCCAGCAGCATGAGGCATGTTAAGGTCAAAGTTGCTAGATGAAAGGTTCCTTTCCATGACTGTGGAACCAAGTGAGTTGCATTCAGTCCTCCCCTTGACACCATGAAAAAGGCTAGCAGCTCCATTCTCCAAGGACAGAACCAAGGTTCAATGTCACCAGTAGTAAAGAGAGAAGCCAAGGCTCAAGCCCAGGTCCATGTAACCTTCTCTTCCCTAATAATTTAATCCTAGAAGAAAGCCATGGTGGCCCAGAGCAAAGAACCTGAGCTGGGTGAGAAGGATATATCTGCATGGGAGAGCCAGGGGTGGAGGAGGGGGGTCCATGCTGGGAGCCAGCCAGCGTCAGCAAGGTGAAAAGGACTTCTCTGTAAGATGGCTGTTCAGGGTGAGTCAGAGCCCAAGTGGGATGAGGAGGGTGTCCATGTGGAGGACAGCTGAAATGGACTATTGGGACATAAGCAGGGTGTCGGGAGGGCAACCAGTTATGGCAAAGGAGGGCCTGTATAGTTAGAACCCAAGCAGGATGAGGAGGATGTCCATGTAGGGATGTCAGATTCTGCACAGGATGAGGAAGGCAGTCCTGCTGGGGCAGCAGCCTAACAGAGTTAGGAGTCCAGAAAGCTGAGGACTGTTCTGTGTAGGAGAGGGGCCAGTGCTCATGACAGGCAAGGGGGTTGATTAGACATGTAAGTATAAGAATACTAAAGCCATTGTTTACAAACACAGAAAGGGAAAAAAACAAATCCTGTGGTGATGGATTAGAACTGGAGATACCTCATGTTTTTACACACACGTACAGATTCTTTAGCTAGAAGGCACTGGAGCAGAGAGCCCCCTCCTGCATGTTAACAGCACACCTACTGCACAGAGCTGCTGGCCTCTAAATACCATTCGCCACCAGAAAGAACCAAGGCTCCCTGGGAGAAAATGGCTGATTTCAGAGCAAGGACAAGGAAAGCTCACTCAGAACCTGGAATATCTTGTGCCAGAAAGCAAGTGCTTAAAACATGGAGATAAGTCAAAGGACACCAATTTGAAGAGATTCCCACTAGCCAAATCTAGGACAATTAAGCATAAAACAAACAATCAGAGTAGAAAATTATAAAGAAATTTGAAAAAAAGAAGAAACCAAAAATTTGTTAATAAAAAAATATGTTGAAGGTTTGAGGAGCAGTAGGATATTTATATCATTTCAAAATAACCTCCCTATAAATAAAATACTTATCAATTATAAAGGAGAAAGAGTAACTGTACATTAGAGAAGCCTGGCAAATCCCTTTTCCATCAGGTGATGACTGAATTTCAGTAATGGGATAACTGAAATCAGGTACTACCCGATAGAATGCAATCAGAACACAGCATTATTTCTGTGATATTCCAGCCAAATATGCAGAACCCAAATTCAGTCACAGAAATATGATGCAAACCATTGATAGGCACTCCACAAATGGTCTACAATCTGCACAGAAGTTAAGAAAGTGGAAAAAAGTCTGAGGAACACTTCTGTGCAGAGGAGACTATAGGACATGATCACTGAATGCCCAGCGTGATTCTGAAATGCTCCATGGACTGGGAAGGACATTCCTGAGTGGAGCCCAAGGACCAGAGAGCAGCACTCTGTCAATGTTAATTCCCTGACTTTGATAGCTATTTGGAGATTATGAAGAAAAATATCCTTGTAGGAAGGACACATATACACACATACAAGGACAGGAAGTTAGTTCATCAGTTGGCATCTTAATCTTAAATGATTACAAAAAGATAAATTCTTTATACTGAAAAGTGATTTTTTTAATCCCAATAATGGAATATTATTCAGCCTTAAAAAGGAAGCCTGACAGATACAATAATATGACATATAATACAACATGGATGAATCCTGAAGGTATTAGCAAAGTGAAACAAGCCGAAATGAACAAATACTATACTATCCAATTCCACCTATGTGTGGTACCCAGAGTGGTCACATTCATAGACAGGAAAGAGAATGGTGGTTGCCAGGCACTAGGGGAAAGGTGAAATAGGGAATTATTGTTGAATGAGTGAAGAATTTCAGTTTGGAATTATGGAACATTCTGGAGAGGGATGATGTTGCAAAACAATGTGCATGTACTTAATGCCACTGAACTGTGTACCTAATGATTAAAATATTAAATGTTTAAATGTTATGTATACTTTACAATTCAAAAAAAAAAAAAAAAAGCAGTCAATCTTTCTTCCCTTGTCCCTTACTCTAAACAAAATCTCATAGAGGAACAAAAAAAAATTTCTCTTACCTCCAGATTATCAAGGCAGTATTTTTGCTCTGAGTCCCAAGAGGGTGTTTCGCCAAACATCACCATTAGATGATCAATAAACCTAAGGATATAACATGTACTTTCTGGGTATCAAAAACTCAAGATCTACTTTCACACATCAGTCCCTGGACACCAATTCACAGAGATAAAAAGAATGTATAAAACACAAAGCAGGTTTAATACATTCTGACAGTAGTGCCCAGAATGTAGTGAACGCATATCACTTATCCTATGACATAATTTCTTTAAACAGACTCAAGAGTTAAAAACATTTCTCATATTTAGCCATACTCTAAGCATTAACCCAATGAAATCACAAGATAAACGTGCTATTTATGTTTTTTCTAATAAATATACACTTAAACTACTGTGTGTATGCTACCTAAAATGATTTTATGCTTCATCAAAGAGGTGTGCCACGCTTCAGCAAACACTTACTGTGGTGTTACACTGACCAGCCTAGGCAGTATGAAGGTGAGACTTAGTCTGTAATTAAAACCTATTTAATAGAAGTTCAATTTGCTACAGGGTAGAGGTTATATCAAATCAGATTGGATGAAACCCTCTGAACTATTCTTTTCCCTTCTCAACCAAAAATCCATCTGTCCTACCTATCAAGACAGCAGGGAGAGAGCATGCAAGCCAGAGTAGAAGGTTTTTGGGCAAGTGATTACCTGGAGTCCTCATGGAAGGCAGAGATGAAGTCTGACTGGGCATACTCCGGGTACAGAAAGAGCACAGGCCAGCTCAGCCTGCCCTGGTCATCTAGACTCAGCCTGGCTCCATAGGGATTCTCAGAGCTAAGTCCATCCAGGAAAATCTCACCTATACCTTCTGAGGCTGAATCTTCATCCTCACCAACAGCTTCAGAGACAAGCCTGATGTTCCGAGCCTGGAGCACACCAAACCTTATTATGTTGGAGGGCAGAAATCCTTTTCACTGAAATAAGGACACCTAACAATGTAAGCTCCCTGAGGGCCAGCTCTACACATAACTGATCATCATGATCCCTGAAGCCTGGCACACAGTAGGCACCACTTGTTTAACTCACCTTCATAGGCATCTACCACCTGGGCCACGTCACAGAGAGGAGCACACATGGTTCCCTGCTCTTAAGCCTTTGTTTATGGTCTAATGGGGAGACAGCTATGGAAATAATTACAATAAAAGGTAAGAAGTCGGGGGGCTGGGGATATAGCTCAGTTGGTAGCACAAGGCCCTGGGTTCAATCCCCAGCACTGCCAAAAAAAAAAAAAAAAAAAAAAGGTAAGAAGTAGAAATGTGGAACTGTAAACAATGGAATAATTTTCAGCCTGGGGCTGGAGTTAATTGGGAAATCCTAAGCCTTGAATGATGACTTTGAAAGGCAGAGAAGATGGGGGTAGGGGATTGGAATAATATTCCACCACAAGTATCAGCATGTGCAAAGGCAAAGAAAAGATCAAGAGTGTAGCCTTGTACAAAAATGTCAAGTGTTTCAATTTGGCTAGGACATTGGATACTACAAATAATGCACACTGACTTTATCCTGAAGGTCTCTTAGAAGTGAGGGTCAATCAAGGGTCTGAATAGTAGGGTCACCTCTTATATGTGTGTGTGGAGGTTCGTAAGTTTAGCACATGAGGGAAAATCACATGCTATCAGATTTACTTTTGATGATATCCCCTAAAAAAGGGATTGGCAAAATTTCTTCAAGACCCAGATAAGGTGTGCTAAATAGTCTCTATTGAAATAACCAACTTTGCTAGTGTAGTGTGAGAACCAATGGCTGTAGTAGGCTGACTCCTGCTTTAAACCATCAGTAAGGGCTGGGGTTGCAGCTCAGTGGTAGAGCACTTGCCTAGCACATATGAGGCACTGGGTTTGATCCTCAGCACCACATAAAAATAAATAAACAAAAGTATTGTGTCCATCTATAACTAAAAATATTTTTAGCCAAATGTGGTGGTGCATACCTGCAATCCCAGCGGCTGAGGAAGGAGAATCACAAGTTCAAAGTCAGCCTCAGCAACAGCAAGGCACTAACCAACTCAATGAGACCTTGTCTCTAAATAAAATACAAAACAGCACTGGAGATGTGGCTCAGTGATTGAATGCCCCTGAGTTCAATCCCTGGTACCAAAAAAAAAAAAAAAAATTTTCAATCAGTAAAATATGGCTTTGTGTACTACTGAGAGTAATTCCCATGTACACTGAAGTCTACAATGCCAGGCTGGACTAAAGGAGAAAACCAAATTTTAAAAAAAGTCTGTATGTAAATGTCTGGGCATTCCAATATTCTACATTGAAAAAATGACCAAATCTCTCATTGTAAATGAAAATTAGCTGAGAAATCTGGAGTACTGCATTCTATTTGTTAATACATGTTAACAGACTGCTTGTTGGAAAGACAAGTGGAGTGCATTTTAGTAGTGTTAAGTTGTCAAAGTCAACAAGTACCTTCAACATGTGCATAATGTTCATACAACATGTGCATGAACAAAGAATCAAACCAAAACCCACCCTACAATCTCTCAATAGGCATTGTGTACCTTATGGAAATGAAGCCAGCACTAACAAGGTTCAAGCAACATTTGAGTTGCGCTACATTCATTTCAAAATGCAGAAAACAAAGGGGAAGGGAAGGCAGGATGTTGTTATAAAAGAGCAACATCCTAAAAATTCAGCCTCTCAGGATGCAGTACAACACAATGATAAAGAGCAAAGCTCTGGCTGACACTCACTAGCTGTGTGAGGTTTCTTCACCTCTCTGAGGCTATTTCAACAGCTAACAGAACAGGAGCAAGAAGACCCCCCTCAGATGCTGTGGGGAAGATGAAAGGAGAGGTCACTTGACCCAGAGCAGCACTCAGTGTGTTAGAGACCAGCACATGCACACAGTGGGAGAACTGACTAAACTCAGGGGGTCTGACTCCAGAGCCTGGGCTCCTTTGTCACACTGCTTCACCAAAGCAGAAAGAAAATGAACACAGTCATTCCGGTAAGAAAGGTCCCCAGCAGGCATCATAGGATTAGTTGGATTTCGCAGGACTGGGGTCCTAAGGTTTGAGAACTTACCTTGATGGCTTGGAGTAAAGCCTCATTCTGACTCTGCTCCTTCTTTTCTTTCAACTTTGCTTTCCTCACATCCCTCTGTTCAGTTCTCTGGAAATGAAATTCAGATGCATCAGCTCCAGGGAACTTGCTTCCTCTTCCCCCCCTGCAGCCTGCACCTGAATGCCTATCTCTGGTCTCTGTTCAAGCCATGCTCCTACATTGAAGGCTGCAGGGGCTGATTCAGTTCAACAAACATGCACAAAGCACATACCAAGGTGTTGTCGGCAGACGTTTAAGGTCTAGTTCCCATACCCAAGGAACCCAGTCTACTGGGGGATACAGACCAGTGAGGAGCCATGTGTAACAGGTGTGTTACATGTTAATCTGCTGGAGTGATCCAAGTGCTATGAAACACAGAGTGACTGATCATGGTCTAAGCCCTACTTAGGCAGGCTTAGACAAGGAAGACCGACTGATAAAGGAGAAAGGGCAGTCTCCAAATAAAGGTCAGCAGAGGAGCACCCAATAGGGAATTTCAACTTCTCTGGTTTGGATGGAGTATAGGACAACACACAGGAAAAAGTAGGACAAGAACTTATCAGAGGCTCTGCCTTTTGCACAATTATAATCCATGAGAGAAAAACACCAATATTTTACTCAATCTAACAGAAATATAATTCAGATTTTCTTTTCCTGCTAATCTACCCAATATCCATTGATCCTGCTTTCATCATCAGAATTGTGCATTGATAGGAGTCAGCAAATGTTTTCTGTTAAGGGTAAGACAATAAATATTTTAGGCTGTGCAGACCATGGATGATCTCTCTTGCATATTGTCTAGTTGTCTGTTTGTAATCCCCCCACCTTTTTTTTTTTTTTTTTTTTTTTTTTTTTATATGGAGTCTCACTATGCTGCCCAGGATGGTCTTGAACTCCTGGGCTCAAATAATCCTCCCATCTCAGTTTCCTGTCCAGTTTGTATTACCTAAAAAAATAATTCTGCTGAAATGTAATGGGCAGGTTTTAAGGGCACAGTTCAATGAGTTTTGACAAATGTATACACCTGGGTACCCAAAACACCAATCAAGATAGAGAACATTTCTACATCCCCTCTGCTTCTTTAAACTCAGTCCCCCTCCCAACCCATCACTGATAAGCTTCTTTTATTGCCAAATAATATTTCTTTGCATGAACATAGTATAATCTGCTTATCTATTCTGTTGTTGGACACAAACCCTGTTTCTAGGCTGTTTTAAAAGGAGAAGGCTATGAACATTTGAATGTAAGTCTTTTTGTGAGCGTGTTTTCATTTCTCTTAGGCAGACACCTAGAAATTAAACTGCTAGGTCAGAGGATGTATCCAAAACAAAACACTGATTTCCAAAATGGTTTCACCATTTTACATGGCAATGTATGAAAGGTCTATATCTTCACCAATATTTTATATTGTCAGTCTTTTTAAAGTTTTAACTATTCAGGTGAGTATGAATTGGAATCCCATCAAGGTTTCTTTTCTTTTGCTGTACTGGGGATGGAACCCAGTCTTGAGCTTGCCAGGCAGAGCTCTACCACTGAGCTGTATCACCAGGCTTGTTTGTTTTGTATTGTTTTGTTTTTTGATACAAATTCTGTATTAGGATGTATTGCAAATTTTTTCTTCCATTTATGGCTTGCCTTTTCATTTTCTTAATGTCTTAAAGATCAAAATTTTCTATTGTTGACTAAGTTCCACTTATTAATACATTTGTCTTTTATGGTTGGTAAATGTCTTACTTTTTGAAAATTGAGGTGAAATTCACATTAAAAAATTAACAATTAACCTCTTAAGGTATACAATGACATTCAGTATGTTCACTATATTGTGTAATCAGCACCTCTATCTAGCTCCATGACCTGTTCAGTACCCTGAAAGGTAATCCCATACTCATGAAGCAGTCATTTTACTCTCCCCACTAACTCCTAGTAGCCGTTGATCTGCTTTCTGTGTTCACAGATCTACTTATTTTGGATGTTTCATATAAATGGCATCTATATGTGATATTTTTTGTGTCTGTCTTCCTTCATAGTGTTTTTGAGGTATCCACTTTTTTTTTTTTTTTTTTTTTTTTTTTTTTGGTACTGGGGATTGAACCCAGGGGCACTCGACCACTGAGCCAGATCCCCAGCCCTATTTGTATTTTATTTAGAGACAGGGTCTCACTGAGTTGCTTAGGGCCTCACTGAGTTGCTTAGGGCCTCCCTAAGTTGCTGAGGCTGGCTTTGAACTCGAGATCCTCCTTCCTCAGCCTCCCAAGTGCTGGGATTACAGGCGTGCTCCGCCGCACCCGGCTGGTACCCGAATTTTAGCACGGATCAATCCATTCCTTTTTATGTCTGACTAATATTCCATTAAGTGGATATACCACATTTTATCCACTCATCAGCTGATGGACATTTAGACTGTTCTACTCTTGCTACTCTTAACAGTGTTACTGCTGGATCATATGGTAATTTTGTTTAACTTTTTGAGGAACTGCTAAACTTTTCAACAACAGCAGCACCACTGCTGCCATAGGAGGTTTCCAATTTCTCCACATCCATGCCAACATCTGTCAGTTTCCTTTAAAAAAATGTGTAGTCATCCTAGTGGTTGTTAAATAGTATTTCTCTGTGGTTTTAATTTGTATTTCCTTATTAATGACACTAAGCTTCTTTCCATGGGTTTGTTGGCCATTTGTGTATCATCATTGGAGAAATGTTTATTCAGATCCTTTGCTCATTTAAAAAATGGAAGCCAGGCACGGTTCCATTTTTATTTATTTATTTTGGTTCTGGGGATTGAACTGTATTGATCTATATGTCTATCTTTATGCCAGTACTACAATGTCTTGATTGCAATAGCTTTGTAGTACATTTTGAAATTAGGAGGTATGAGTCTTCCAACCTTGTTTCTCCAGACTGTTCTGGCTATTCAGTGTCCCTTGAATTTCTAAATGAATATTATGATCAGCTTGTCAATTTTTGCAAAGAAGCCAGTTGGAATTTTGATGAAGATTATATGATCTGTGTATAATTATAGTGTTCTAATTTAAAAAAAGAAAGTCATATGGTCTGGCACACCAATTTGGAGAGTACTACCATTTTATCAATTATTAAGATCTAATCCAGAAAAATGGTTTATCTTCCTATTTACTTACAATCTTCTTCAGTTTCTTTCAACAGTGTTTGGTATTTTCAGAGCATAAGTTTTATGCTATTTTTGTTATATTTTTTCTTAAGTGTTTTATTTTTTGATGGGATTATGAATGAAAATGTTTTGTTTCCTTAATTCAATTTTTAGCATGTTCATTTTTAGTCTAATTTGTATATTGATGTTGTAAACCCACAAGTTTGTTCAACTTGTAAGTCCCAAGAAATTTTAACTGGATCCCTTAGGATTTTCTATATATGAGGTCATACCATCTGCAAAAGAAATACTTTTATTTCTTCCTTTCTGTCAGTTTTGAAGAATAAGTTTGCTGGATATAGAATTCTTGGGGTTTTTTTCTTTCTGCATTCTGAATATGTCATCCCACTGCCTTTTAGCCTTCATAGTTTCTGATAAGAAATAAGCTGTTAATTTTATTGAGGATTGCTTATACATGAAGAGTCTCTCTTGCTGCTTTAAGATTCTTTTCTTTGCCTTTCAGCAGTTTGATGATTATGTGTCTAAGTGTAGACCACTTTGGATGTACAGATTACTATATTTCATTAAATTTGACAAGTTTCTAGTCATCATTTCTTTGAATATTCTTTTGTCCCTTTTTCTTCTCCTCTCCAATTTTGGAACCTCTGTTATTCCTACACTGGTGCACTTAATGGCATCTCAGAGGTCTCTCAGTCTCTCTTCATCTTTTTTTTTTTTCCCCCATTCTCAACAGAGCTATCTTCAGGTTTGCAGATTCTTTTCTGCATGCTCAAATTCACTGCTGAGCTTCTCTAGTGAATTTTATATTTCAATTATTGTACTTTTTCACTACAGAAATTCTATAGGTTCTTTAAAATAATTTCTCTTCTTTGGCATTTACTATTTGGTAAGACACTACTCTGTGCTTTTCTTTACTTCTTTAGACATTATTTTCTTTTATTCTTAGAATATATTTAAACTAGATAGTTTACAGTCATTGTCTAGTAAATCCCATGTTTGAGCTTCCTCAAGGACAGTTTCTATTGACTATTCCCCCTCTGTGTACTTTCTTCCTTCTTGACATATCTTATAATTTTTGCTGAAAACCAGACACTAGCCTGTAAATCCAGCAATGCGAAGGGTTGAGGCAGGAGGACTGCAAGTTCAAGGCCAGCTACAGCAACTTAGCAAGACCCTGTCTCAAAATTAAAAATAAGAAGGTAGAGCAATCCCCAGTATGGAAGGAAGGAAGGAAGCCAGACATTATAATGTGGCAACTCCAGAAATCATAATCTTACCACCCACCCCTGGAATTTATTATTGTTGTTGTTGCTGTGTTTAGTGATTTTTTTCTGAACTAATTCTGTAAAAAGTCTGTATTCTGTCATATGTGACCATTCAAGTCTCAACTCATTAGTTCAGTAGTCAGCTAATAACTGAACACAGATTTCCCTAAATGCCTGAGCCAGTAAGTCTTCCAGCTCTGCCTAGAGGCTTTGTGCCATGCTGGAGCACACCTTTAACACACATGTGAGCTGCTTCAGCTTAGAATTCTACCTTAGCTGCCACTTCCTGCATTGTCAGTGAGAGCTGAGAGTTTGGGTTCCTAAGCACATGTATAACACCCTTGACATACATGTCATCTTCTAGATTCCCAGGAATTCTGGAGCTTTTCAAAACCCCTATAGAATTTCATCCCTAGCTTTTCGTTTTAAGCTTTTTGGTAAGCCCAGATTGCCTGTCCTAAATGCTATCCCGTGCCTTAGGTTTGTAGAATGTTAAATAATTACCTCTAATGGTTTCTTTCTTTTTTTGAACCAGGGATTGAACTCAGGGACACTTGGACACTGAGCCACATCCCCAGCCCTATTTTGTATTTTATTTAGAGACAGGGTCTCACTGAGTTGCTTAGGGCCTCGCTAAGTTGCTGAGGCTGGCTTTGAACTCGTGATCCTCCTGACGCAGCCTCCCGAGTCACCTGGATTACAGGCGTGCGCCACCATGCCCAGCTTCTAATGGTTTCTGATGAATGTTCTCCCTTTCAATCTCCCTGTTACCCTACCCTATGTGAAAAATCTTTCCATACTGAGTGAGCTCCAAGTTGGGTCATATAAAGACAGCCTGTGAGGAGGGTCTTCTAGGGATCTATTAGCTGGTCAAATACTGAGGGCTCTCTGGGAATGAGGCTTTGAAGGAGCTGCAATTCTGTTTGGTTTTCTCTGGTGGCTGCCAGGCTTCTTTTTGTCACCATGACTATGGACTACCAGCTTTCATAGCTACTGTGGAACTGAGAAAGGAGTGACTGGACCAGAGCAAATTGAAATGTCACCAATTTATTATTTTTATGGAGACTTGGCCATGTTTTGTGGGTTTTTTTGTTTTGTTTTGTTTGGTACTGGGGATTGAACTCAGGAGCACTCAACCACTGAGCCACATTTCTGGCCCTATTTTGTATTTTATTTAGAGACGGGGTCTCACTGAGTGGCTCAGTGCATCACCAATGCTGAGGCTGGCTTTGAACTCACAATCCTCCTGCCTCAGCCTCCTGATTTTTGGGGGTTTTTGATTTTGTTTTCTTTTTTTTTTTTTTTTTTGATATTAGATAGTTTTATTTCTGAAAATAGAAAAGTATACTAAAGGATTTCTATGCAGTATTTCCTGTAGTCAATGGGTAATATAGCAAGTGAGGTCAAATCACTCCCTTAACAGGCATTCCATTTATGTGAAAACAGCTGCTATCACAGCCTGAGAACTACTGCTTTTTGTTCCTTACTGTTAAATTCTGAATGTTATGTTTAACACTTGATTCTACCCACAGATACCACCAAGAAAGTAAACAGCACACCGGGCAAGTACCTAAGTTCTCTTTAGACCTTCTTTAGACCTCAAGAAGCTGTCCCTTCATGGTCAAGGTGACTTTCTTCCCTTACCTGCCCTCTCCAGGAGGAGCTGTCAGTTCACACAAGCTATTAGCAAGCTCTCGCTCACCATCTTTCACAATAAACAAAATAAGAACTCCAGGGACTTAGAGAGAGATCACAAAGACTCTCCAAGTGAAACTGCTTTCAAGAGCCATTGGAACAGAATGAGTTTCACTTAGGAAATTCCCTCCTAGCTTCCCATTTACAGAGCAATTAAACCTAGAGAAAAAAGGAGTTAGAACTTCATTTGTATGTTATTTCCACAACCTCATCAATATCTCTGTACTTAAAAAGTTCATGGAACATTAGCCATGTTTCTTGAATAAACACTTCCTAGACTGCTACAAGCCTCTGCTTCATTTCCAGAGTTCTAGAAAAACTGATTCTCACCATTTCTGCCAGTTTTCTCATTGATTTTATGGAGAATTTTTATAGGTCTTTAGTCAACTATTTTCAGCAATATCACCTTCTTTATTTTATATCTACTTGTCCTATCAATTACTGAGAAGGATACTGTCAATTCCACCTATTTGTGGACTGTCTTTTCCTTCCTTAGGTTGTCAATATTTGTTTCATGTATTTTGAAGCTCTGTTATTAAGTTCCTACTCATTTAGAACTATTAAATCTTCTTATAAGATGATTCTTTGACATTTAAAAAATTCTTTTTTTCCAGTAATACTCATTGCTTTGAAGCCTACTTCAGACTTAGCCACATGACATCTACTGCTTACATATGCCAAGCACACAGGAATCCAGAATCACATGAGACATATGAGAATAATTCTGCTATTCAGTAAGCAAAGTCAGTTAGATCTGATGTCAGGCTTTTGGGCTCTGAAATCTCCCCCAGGACCAAGGAGCTTGCACTTAAGTCCACTGTGGGTTTTCCATGGATAGGTGTGGCCACAGCATTTCCCAGGAGCCCTCTGGACATTCACTTCTGTATAAACACTTTTAGAAATGCTAGAAACCCCAATCACCTGGGTTTACAATTCTATTTACTTAAGGCCATAGATATCTACCTTTTCTGCCATTTCAATGATGAGAATGACTTCTGACTCCCTGTTCAGCACCAGCTAAAGATTCTCCAGTCACTAAAATTTCCTGTTCCATAGAATAAGCAGTGAAGTACCTAAACCAGGAAAAGGAGACATGAAGTTTCATTCTGGCTTTGCACTGAACAGACATACACGGCAGTATCGAAGTAGCCAAAAGTCTGAGCCCTGGAACCAGACTGCCTGAATCTGAAACCAGCTTCACCAGAGTTGTGTGAACCTGGACAATTTCCTGATCTCTCTGTGCTTTAGCTACCTTACTAGTAAAAGAAGAATTAGAATAGTCCCTACCTCATAGGGGTATTATGTGGTTTAGATGGTTTAATATAAGGGAAAATTTTAAACTAGAGCCTGGAACATATACATAGTAAATACTATCTAAATATTGGGTAGTATTTTTGGTTTTGATGGAATTCTGTTATTACTGTTTTATCATTAGTTTAGCTGTTATGTGTCAGAAATGTGGCATTGCTTCAGCAAGTAACAGGTGTCTTAAATGCTGGGAGTTGCACATTATTGTAGAAGCTTAAGCCTTTGTTTAAATGTTCAGCTGTCTGTTCTTCTTTTCTATTTCAAGAACTCCACACTATCCAGATAAACTAATACACTCTTATGTTGTTTCCTATTTTTTTAAATAATATTCAATTCAAAGTCAATTTTTATAAAGTCATTACTGTAGGTCAGGAAATGGAGGAGAAGGAAAAGGAAGAAGGAGAAGAAAAAGCAAGAGGGCAAAGTTAGATACCACTACTATACACTCCTACTGGACATACTATATATTCTTGCTTACCTCAATTTACTTGTTTATTTATTTGTTTGTGTCCTCTACAGAGTTCCAAGGATAGGGACTGATTTTTTCATTTTGTTTTTCACTGTGTGTATGTGTGTGTGTGTGTGTGTGTGTGTGTGTTGCTAGGAATCAAACCCAGGGCCTCGTGTGTGTGTGTGTGTGTGTGTGTGTGTGTGTGTCAAACCCAGGGCCTCACGCATGCAAAGCATACACTTCCAATGAGCTACATCTCCAGCACCCAGGGTTTTTGTTTTGTTTTTTTAATAGGAAACACTTTACAATGACCTGAGAGATGCAATCTGGTAAGTGCTAAGTAGCAAAAGCTAATCATCTGTTGTTACCAACCTTCAGCTTGTCTGCTTTAGCCCTCGTTTCCAGAAGCTTCTTCTCCTTGGCATCTATCTGCAGCCCCTCATCACACCAGTTCACAGCCTCAGCAAAGTGTTTCAGCTCCAGATGACACAGGGCACCTACAGAAACCAGGGCCCTTAAGATCTAGAATGACATATGTAGAAAAGCCCTGCCTTGAACAAAACCTGTCCCCTACCAGCTACCAGCAAGTCCCCTAAAGAGAAAACAGAGGATGAAGTTCCTTGAACCTCAGTCCCCAAAGAAGAATATTTTTTTGTATTGTAGATCAGAAATACCCCTAGTGCCCATTCAGCTCAAAACTCTTCTAAGACTCCCTGGTATAAAGGACTTTAAAAGTACAGAAGTTTATGCATGGCTTACTGGCAAAGAGCAAAGGTTCTGGAATCAGACTGGTCGGGTTCTGTCATTCACCAGCTAGACTATGGAAAAAGGACTGAATATCTCCAAGTTCCAGGTTCCTTGTATGCAAACAGGAAGAATAAAGCCCATCTCATATGATCTTCTTTTTTTTTTTTTTTTTTTTGAACCAGGGATTGAACTCAGGGGCACTCGGCCACTAAGCCATATCCCCAGCCCTATTTTGTATTTTATTTAGAGACAGGGTCTCACTGAGTTGCTAAGGGCCTCACTAAGTTGCTGAGGCTGGCTTTGAACTCGCGATCCTCCTGACTCAGCCTCCCAAGTCGCTTGGATTACAGGCGTGCGCCACCGCGCCCGGCTCATATGATTTTAAAAACAGACAGAAAGCAGAGTTTGCTTCAGTCATTCATCATGGCAGTAACAAAACCAACGATGTTAGGTCTCTCCTAATTTTGTTCCTTATGACCATTAGTTTAAGTTGCCTCTTCTATTAAAATGTTTTAAAGCAATCATGTGTATTTTTCTCTAGTTAGCCTTTTTAGGCTTTCCACAGAATTTCAAAATATCAGAATTATAAAGACTTAGATGTCAAAGGAATCTAACCCCATTTTCCAGAGATGAACAAACTAATATTCAGAATGAGTATCTTGCTACAGTCAGTCATATTATAATAGAAAATCGACAACTGAATTCAGGATTATGGACTTCTGGCTTAAGGCTAATTCCATAGGACTACATTCTGTGTGTTAATTTTTACTTAATATCTTCTTTCTATACAGCTGAGGGACAAGAACCTACTACCGTCTCCTAGCCATGAACACCTAAAGAAACATAACTTAATAAAGCATTTTAAGCTGGTCCATAAGAATGCAGGGAAGATTAATGTGTGATGAATAAAGTTTGCAAAGCATCTCTGAGGTTCTCAAAGAAAAGGTGATATATAAAAGTAATACAAGGTCAGACTATAAGAAGAAAAATAATCTGGGGCCATCTCAGCATCAGAGCTACCAGCAAAGGTCCTGTAACTTATCTCTTCACTAAATTAACAAGGAATTTGAAGATCTTGCCTTTCAATCAGCTAATTTGGGAAAAAAATTAGAATGTAGCTTTTAGAATTACTTTATTTTTTACAAATTTAAAAAGAGGAGCTTCAATTTCTATACACATGCAGGAAAGCATAAAGGATTAGAGTATTCTCTTTCAAAACTGGCATAGTGCTGTTGATAAGGAACTGGAGCTTAATATCATGAGTGCAAAAATAAGATAACTTCACTAGGAAGTATCCTAATAAATTAACATAAAAGCTTTAAACATCAATTTTTCGCAGGTGGATACCAGCTTTTCCATACTGATAATCAACAACAGTTCCACAAGTCTCACCTCTTACTATTGCCTTGAGGTGGCAGGGTTTTAGCTTTCTGGCAGCCATCACATCATTGAGAGCAGAACGAAAATTGCCTAAAAAAATAAATAAAAAAAAAAAAATAACCCTTTCAGTAAAAGAAAGAACAAGTTTTGAGATCGAATGTTTCCAAAATTTTGTGTGACAAAAACAATCTTGGAGAAAACATAAATCAGAAAGCCATTTTTAGGAAACATACAGTTATGCTCATTTAAGCCTCAGAAGTGTTTATAACATCAGGCAATCCACAGAAGAACTATAAATGACTAGTAAGCATGTGAAGAGAGGTGAAGAGACGTCACTAGTGATCAGGAAATTAAAACTGACATGAAACTGGTAAAAAGTAAAGACAGATAATCTCCAGTACTGGTGTAGATATAGAAAAAGAGGGCTCTCAGTATAGAGAGCGAATTAGCATGCACTTTGTGCAAATACTCTGACCCAGCAATTTCTTCTCAACATTATCCTCAAAAAAATGTGTATACATGTGCTACCATGCCCAGCCATAATAACCATATTTCTAGTTTATACTGTTTCTAGTTTAGCCTGCAAATATTACTTAATGGTTTGGTATTTACCTATTAATTTCACTTCTAAAACTCTAGACCAGGGATCAGCAAATTTTTCTGTGAAGGGCCAAATAGTAATCACTTTAGACTTTGCAGGTCACATGTGGTCTGATATACATTCTTCTCTGTGTATTTAATAATCCTTTAAAAATGTAAAGAACAATTTTAGTTCATAGTCAACCAGGGGGCCAGACCTACTCTGTGAACCACAGTTTATCAAATCCTGCTTTAGTATAAGGAATGATCAGAATTACTGAAAAAAACTTTATGCCTAATTTTGATCATTTTTCCATGATTGAAAAACATCCACACAACTTATACACTCAAAAATAGTAAGCCGGGCGCGGTGGCACACGCCTGTAATCCAAGCGACTTGGGAGGCTGAGGATCACGAGTTGAAAGGAGGATCGCGAGTTCAAAGCCAGCCTCAGCAACTTAGCGAGGCCCTAAGCAACTCAGTGAGACCCTGTCTCTAAATAAAATACAAAATAGGGCTGGGGATGTGGCTCGGTGGTCGAGTGCCCCTGAGTTCAATCCCTGGTTCAAAAAAAAAAAATAGTAGAACAAGCTGGCACTGTGGTGCACATTTATAATCCCAGCAGCTTGGGAGGCTGAGGCATGAGATCTCGAGTTCAAAGCCAGTCTCAGCTTTTGCCTCTCAGCAAAAGTGAGGCACTAGGCAACTCAGTGAGACCCTGTCTCTAAATAAAATACAAAATAGGGCCGGGGATGTGGCTGAGTGGCTGATTGCCCCTAGGTTCAATCTCCAGTAACCCCCTCCAAAAAAATAATGATTTAAGAAAATGTCCTAGAAATGAGTTTCCAGACTGAAAGGGTCCACTGACCACCCAACACGTAGAACCATACTCTAAACAAAATGTTTCAGCACACCAGGCATAAAATGAAAGTCCTAGAAGATTCCAAAGAGAAAAACCCAGAATGCCAGAGTCAGAATAGTTCTAGATATCTCAACAGCAATACTGGCTGTGACAAAACAGTTATGTATACAAATCCTTATATATTACTGGCAGAGTGAGTGGTGCACACCTATCATCCCAGCAACTCAGGAGGTTGAGGCAGAAGGATCACAAATTTGAGGCCAACCTTGGCAATTTAACAAGACCCTGTCTCAAAGGAAAAACTAACAAAGGCTGGGGATGCAACTCAATGGTAGAGTGCCCCACTGGAGGTTCAATCCCCCTTACTGGAAAAAAAAAAAAAAAAATGATGGCAGGATAATAGAGGTAAGGGAGACAGAGAAACCAACCAGTCCATACTGGAGTAGGTCAGAGGCCCCAGAAGGATGTCACCAATCAGCTATATGGATATAACACCTGATGAGGAAGGGAGTAATAAAAGAGAGCGAGAGCACAGCATGGGCTCAGTGATAAGTACAATGGAAACCAAGTAAGCATAATAATTAAGACAGTTATTACTTAAAATTTTAAAGTTTTATTACCAAAAAGTAAAATGATCAGAATACTCAACATGGTTCAGCTGTGAATAACAATTACATAGTTGTAAATGAAAACAATAAATAACAAACACATAGGTATGTGCACAGGGCAACAGGATACTTGTTGATTTGTGCTGGCAGTGATGAGAGAGAACAAAGTACTCACTTCCACAGTGGGAATCAACAGGTAATGCCTCAAACTGGAAAGTCAAAGCAGCAGCAATACAAGCACATTATGTAGTTATATGAAGGTACATAAGAAAAGGAACAGCGAAAATAGTTAGTAGTGTTCACCTCTAGGGAGCAGGAAATAGTAGGAAAGGCAGTCAAGGGGCTGATGCCTTCTAACAGGCCTTATAGAACTTTGCCCATTTAAATTATGTGTATAAGAAACTGTGAACACAAATCAAGACTAATTTTAAATAAATAAATATGACCAGAAGGCTTCATACCAAATGTTCAAAGTGGTGCCTGTGAAACTATGGATGGTCTTAATTTTCTTTTATAATAACCCTTTTGGCCGGGCATGGTGGCACATGCCTATAATCCCAGCGACTCGGGAGACTGAGGCAGGAGTATCACGAGTTCAAAGCTGAGAGTTCAAAGCCAGCCTCAGCAACTTAGCAAGGCCCTAAGCAACTCAGTGAGACCCTGTCTCTAAATAAAATACAAAATAGGGCTGGGGATGTGGCCGAATGTCCCTGAGTTCAATCCCCGGTTCCCAAAAAATAATAATAATAATAATAATCCTTCTGTATTTTCATTGTTACAATACACTTGTATTACTTTTATAATAAAAGTTCCTAAAATACCTCATGTCTAAATCAGCAGATAAGAGTCCTAGATTCTAAAAGCAGACATCCATTCCTATGAAGTTACAGTCCTGAACCTGTGGAGTAGAGTAAGAAAAATTTCATTCACAAGAGTAGCCAAGCCAGGTACAGTGGTACACACCTGTAATCCCAGCAGCGGCTGAGGCAGCAGGATTTCGAGTTTAAAGCCAGCCTCAACAACTTAGTGACACCCTAAGCAACTCAGTGAGACCCTGTCTCAAAGTTCAAACCCTTGTACAAAAAATAAATAAAAGAGTAGCCAAGACATATTGCTCAGAGCCAGTTTTATAGAAATAACTGTGATCACCACCTAAAATGAGAAAGTGCTGGAAAGTCATTCCTCTAATTGTTACTTTTCTGCTATAGTGATTTCTTTAATTCTTTAGACACCTATAACAACCTTTTCCAGGTTCTCCTCATTTCCTCCTGATTAACCTCTCTTTTGGGCTATTTCATCCAACAGTTTCCTGAATCCCGTTCCTCAAAGCTTCTTCCTCAGCTATTTGTTTTCTCCTGCTGTACACCCTCCCTGGGGATTGCTCTCTGGGTTAGATTTCACCTGCTTCTCCTGCTGATGACTGTGAATACAGATCTCTGGTCCAAGCCTTTCCCAAGTTTTGCTTTCTAGACTTCTCCACCTGGATATCTCACAGGTACTCCAAGTGAACTTAGTATCCCAAGTAAACTCAAACATTCCCCAAAGTTAACTTCATCCCCACCAACCTCCTCTTCTCCAGATTACCTGTTTCAAGTGGTGGCACGAGACCCTATCTCAAAATTTAAAAATAGAGTCAGGTGTGGTGGTGCACGCCTCTATTCCCAGCAGCTCAGGAAGCTGAGGCAGGAGGATCACAAGTTCAAAGTCTCAGCAACTTAGCAAGGCCCTAAGCAATTCAAAGACCCTGTTTCTTAACAAAAATATATTTTTAAAAAAGGGCTAGGAATGTGGTTCAGTGGTTAAGCACCCCTACGTTTAATCCCTGGTACCAAAAAATAGTTAATTAATTAACAATAAAAAGGGCTGGGGAAATAGCTCAGTGGTAGAGAGCTGTCCTCACATGTGCAAAGACCTAGGTTCAACTCCCAATTACACACACACACACACACACAATTCTTTAAGTCAATCCTCTTCACATCACCTATTTAGGTGATCCTTCTGCAAATTTGTAGAAATGTAATCATATCACTGACGTGGAATAAGGCCTTAAATGTCTCTTCACTGACTGTTGTATAAAGTTCAAGCCCAGTGTGGCAACCAACTCCATGACCTGGCCCTACCAATTTCTCTAGCCTCCTCACCATTTCCCATCTTGAACCTCCACTGGCAACACTGGTTTTCCTGAATTTCTCCGGCTTTCCCCCTTTATTGGAATGTCCTGACTCGCTTCTACTTGATTTAATGCATACTCTTCCTTTTTTCAGTACCAAGGATTGAACCCAGGGGCACTTACCACTTAGCTACATCTCCAGCCCTTTTTTATTTTTATTTTGAGACAGGAATGAAGAAAACATAGTCCTCCTGAAATTAAAGACCAAGTTTCTAGTTCAGGCTCAGGCGTTAATGATAAGGACCCTCTATGGGTTTATGTAAACTGAAAGGGTTTGCTAGCTTAAATAATCTCTAAGATTCTGTACCACTTTAACTTTTCAAAATTTTCTAATGAAACAGACTGAGGGAGAAAATACTTCAAGCAGACTTGCCATGGAGATAAATTGTTCAAATAGCAATGAATGCCAACAAACTACTCCAGCAAGACTACAGCACTTGTTTTCTACTGGCCCCTTAGAAATGCCTGAGGTTACTCCCAGGTCCTCTCTAAACTCTGTAAAAAGGAACAAGGGCCTAATACAACCCAAACTAGTCACCAGCAATACTCTCACTCAAATAATCAGCACTTCCTAAAGTCACATCAGCAGAACAGCCCTGCATAATGTTATCTGAAAAGGGGACAACGAAACTTGAGAAACCCAGGATAAGGTTTTTGTTGTAGGTTATTTCAGTGTTAAATGTTAATGCAACCTATGTACATGTATGATTACACAAATGGTGTGAATCTACATTGTGTACAACCATAGAAATGAAAAGTTGTACCCCATTTGTGTACAATGAATTAAAATGCAGTCTGTAAAAAATAAAATAAAATGTAAATGTATACTGAAAATCTCCAGCAGAGAAGCAGCATTTACTAAACTTCCTCATCCAAGAAACATTTTTTATTTCAAGAATTCCACAAAATACTCTGAGAAATTTCCCCTTAAATTATTATAGCTTCTCTCACCCAAAGAGCTCTGCTGCTTTAATCCTTTCAGCATACTTGAGAAACAGATACTAGGCCCAGAGGCGGGATAGGGCAGAGGGAGGGGGCAGGCAGGCAGGGGAGGGTGACACTTTTTGAAATAGAAGCATTTGGGCTCAAAGAACACAGATCATACTGACTCATAAATCAAATACCCTACAAAGTGACTAACTCACTTTTTTTTGTTTCAGATAGTTAAAATTATACAATCAATGTTTCCCTTCTCACCATGTCTACTGGGAAGATCAAAATTCAATTAGAGGGCTGGGTTGTGGCTCAGTGGTAGAGTGCTTGCCTAGCATGTGTGAGACCCTGGGTTCAACTCTCAACGCTGCATATAAGTAAATTAAATAAATGTCCACTGACAACTAAAAAATATTTCTTAAAAAATTCAATTAAAATAAATGATCCTTAGCTTAGGTTTCTGGGATGAACAGCCCCCTTTCATTGACAATCTCAAACCCTCCTCCAGCCAATGTAATGGCCTTTTTTTTTTTTTTT
>JAJEJO010000520.1:821553-864433 GCA_020662805.1 Glaucomys volans | reverse complement strand
TCTTTTTTTTTTTTAAGTTGTTGATGGACCTTTATTTTTATTTATTTTTATGTGGTGCTGAGAATCGAACCCAGTGCCTCCCACATGCTAGGCCAGTGCTCTACCAGTGAACCACAACCCCAGCCCCAACCACACATTCCTTTAAGATGGACAGCTGTCCTGGGCACTGCAGATGTTTCAAAGCCCCCTTGGCCTCTGCCCACCAGATTCCAATCGCATCACCCTCCGATTTGTGAAAACCCCAAATACCTCCAGACACTGCAAATGTCCCCTGGGAGACAGTCATCCAGAAAGAGTCATTGGGCTGGAATTCAGGTCTTCCCGTTGCCTGTGAATCTATTTAGCTAAAGCATCATTTTGACAGATGCCAAGTTGATCTATAAAGACTAAATTTGGGAGCTGAACTAGTAGGTATTTTAATGTGGAAGAAAATCCCATAAGAAAAGTAAATCTGGATTTCAGAACATTTTACAAGAAGCCAGGCATGGTGGCACACCCCTGTGATCTCAGGTACTCCAGAGACTGAGGCAGCAAGAGTGCAAGTTCAAGGTTAGCCTAAGCAATTTAGTGAGACCCTCTCTCAAAAAAAAAAAAAAAAAAAAGATAATAGGCCTGATTTCTTTATAAAGTCAAAGTATGAAAGAAAGGAGGTGGAGATAATTCTTACAGATAAAAAGAGACTCATGGTCTTGTCTTTGGGTCTCATTCTAGAAAAATGAAGCTATAAAAATATTTGAGGGAAAGTTGGAAAAATGTGAATACACCATGATTGTTGAAATTTGTAAGTGTGCACATGGTGTTGTGGTTAAGAGAGCATCCTTGTTTGGGGGAGAAGCCAGGGATTAAAGAGAATTACATGCGTGACTTATTCTGGGATACTCAGCCATAAAAAGTAAGCAAATATGGCAAAATGTCACTGATTGCTGAATCTACAGGATAGATCTGTGCATGGTAGATTCTTAATTATTTTTCTGTGTGTTTGAAAATGCTGTTAAGATAATTTGAAAAATAAAGGGAAAAATTGATGTTTCCTAAAAGCACAAAGATGTTCATTGCAGCTTTGTGTTTAATTGAAAAAAAACAAAAACAAAAACAGAAGCGGCCTCCCTATTCATCCCTAGCAAAAGTTAACTCCATATGATAGTCTGGATGATATGGTGTATTATGCAGTATTTGCCAAGAGGAAGGCTCAAACTGCTGACACCCTGCCCCTGCCCACAGAAGTGAAAACACCCTGAATCAACGACTACTGTCAGAGCCTCCCTCTCTCTGGGATGTCAGTTTCATAACCCAGTCCCTGACTCATTGATGGCATCTCACACTGGTCACCAGCACCGTGCAGATCCTGAGCAATCCTGTGTGAGGGCCTGCAGCATGGAGACGTGGATCTCAGTCCAGGAGTGATGCAGCCCCCTGGAAACAGCCTTCTTCCTTGTCTTAAAACCTGCTTTGCATTTTCAGCTCCCATATCGCTGGGGTAATGGGAATTCTACCTTGGAAAGGTTGGCATTTTCCCTTTCTCAGTAATTGTGACTAACTCCTGCAGGAGGATTGGGGTTAAACCAACTGAAATGGCCAATATTTTTCACTTGCAGAAATGTCCGCTTTTGCCTGGTGTGGTGGCACATGCCTGTAATCCGAGCAGCTCGGGAGACTGAGGCAGGAGGACTGCAAGTTTGAGGCCAGCCTCAGTAATTTAGCCAGACCCTGTCTCAAAATAAAAAATAAAAACAAAAAAGAAATGTGCATGTGGCTCAGTGGTAAAGCACCCACGTTCAGGCCCCAGTACCCACCACCCCACCACCCACCACCACAAAATGTCAATTTCAGGTAGTCAGCCTAAAGCATTGGACCATGTTCATCTGAATGGAGTTGTGGAAAAGATTGGGGAGGGGGAAGCTGAGCCGGATCTAAATGTCCTAATGTGAATGGCTTCTCCAGACCTGTTTATTGTTACTGTGTATGAGTGTGTGCACAGAGGAGCCGCCAACCATAGAGTGAAAAGAAATTTATAATAAAATGAGAAAATCACACACATGGAACAAGGCTGCACATCTTCTGTGTGTGTGTGTGTGTGTGTGGTGTGTGTGTGTGTGTGTGGTGTGTGGTGTGTGTGTGTGTGGTGTGTGTGTGTGGTGTGTGGTGTGTGTAGTGTGTGTGTGTGTGTGTGGTGTGTATGTGTGTGTGTGGTGTGTGTGTGTGGTGTGTGTGTGTGTGTGGTGTGTGTGTGTGTGTGTGTGTTGTTTTAAATTCAGGAAAGATACAATTCTAATGGATGCAATGGCTGCTCCTGGAGAACCAGGGATCTATAGTGCATGCTGTGGGGTGCTGCTCAAATTAGTCCCCTCACCCTTTTTTTTTGGTGCTGGAGATTGAACCAGGGGTGCCTTACCACTGAGCCACATCCCCAGCCCCTTTTTACATTTATTTAGAGACAGGGTCTCATTGTCTCACTAGGTTGCTTAGGGCCTCCCTAAGTTGCTGAGGCTGTGTTTGAACTTGCAATCCTCCTGTCTCAGTCTTCTGAGCCGCTGGGATTGCAGGCGTGTGCCACCGCACCCCGCTCAAATGAGCCCTTTGATACCAAGACATTCACTGCCCCAACTGCCAGGAGTGCCCCTTGCTGCCTTGCTTTCTGAGCTGCCTTCCCTCCGTAAGGGCAGCCAATAGCCAGAACTGTGCCTCAGCTCTGAACTCCTCTGAAGGACCATCTCAGCTGCAGAGATTCTCATGGGGTCACCAAGGCTTCCACTGTCATGTGATTCCCAAGAGCACCACCTAATAGACTCCTGCCTGAAAATCCGCACCTAGGAGTTTGTTTCCCAGGATCAGAGAATGCAGCAAGATTCCTCCAGGGGAGGGGGAACCTGTGGTGAGGGGAACCACAGCCTGAATCACAAAGCTTCTTGCCTTTTTTTGAAACAAAGAAGATTTTTATGAATTGCACCTGGATTTCTGGTATCCATCCATACAGCAGCCGGGAGCACCTCTAGAAGCTAAGTCATGGTATGCCAGGCCTCACTATTTTTTTATTTTTTTATTTTATTTGTTCTAATTAATTATACATGGCAATAGAATACAATTATACATTTCGATAGATCATACATAGAGTGTAATCTCTCATTTTTCTGATTATACATATTGCGGGATCGCATCGGTCCTGCAGTCATACACGTACATGAGGTAATAATGTCTGTTTCACTCCACTATCCTTCCTACCCCCATACCCCTTTCCCTCCCTTCACTCCCCTCTACCTAATATAAAGTAACTCCATTCTTCCCTAGCCACCTCCCCACTTATCAGAGAAAACATTTGGCCTTTGTTTTTTTGGGATTGGCTTATCTCACTTAGCATGATAGTCTCCAATTCCATCCATTTAGCATCAATGCCAGAATTATTTCATTCTTTTTTAAAGCTGAGTAATATTCCATCGTGTGTGTGTGTGTGTGTGTGTGTGTGTGTGTGTTTTCTACATTTTCTTTATCCATTCATCTTTTGAAGGGCATCTGGGTCGGTCCCATAGTTTATTAAATGGCCAGCGTCCTCCAGAACCTTGTCCCATGCCTTACTTAACATTGCCAGGCACTCCATCACCCGCCTGATTCCAGCTCCTCCTCTCTGTGTTGCCTGCACCAGCCCCTCTGCTGCTCTTCAGGGCACAGGCGAGCCCTCACCCCCGCCCTGCATGCTGTCGGGTCTGTTCTACTCCTTTTCCCACCTGAAATGTTCTTACCCAGACAGTCACACGACTCATTCCTTCACCTCCTTTAACACTTTGAATAATGTTGCCTTCTCTCTGTGAGGCTTTTTCAATCTTCTTGTTCCACTTTGCAGGATCCCCATATGAGTCTCCTAGGACTGACATGGGGTTGACTCAGTATCAGGTGATCGTCTCACAATTCTGAGGCCTGGAACAGCCTGGAAGGGCTCCGTTCTTTTTGGAAGTCTCTAAAGGAGGCTCTGCCCTGTGCCTTCCTGTGAGCTCCTTGCATCCCTTGGCTCGTAGGTCATCACCCTGATCTCTGCCTTCATGTTCACACAGTGTTCTCCCTGGTGGTGGGTCTGTGGCCAATTTCCCCCTTCTGATAAGGACACTGGTCTTATTGGAATAGTATCCACCCTACTCCGGTATGATCCCATCTCAACTAATTACCTCTGCAATGATTCTACTTCCACATAAGTCACATGCTGAGGCCCTGAAGCTTAGGACTTTAACCTGTGAGTTTGGGGAAAACTGATCCAATCCACAATTCAATTCCTTACTCTGCATTATTTTCTCTCTGGGGTTCACCACTTTCTTATTTACCACTTCTTTATCTACCTCCATCCCCATTCCCTTGAAGGCAAGTCTCCTGAAGGTGGGAATGCTTTCTGTTTGTTGCTTCATTCTTTTTTTTTTTTTTACTCACACAATTCATATAATCATACATATACATAGGGTAATACTGTCTGTCTCAGTCTAATATTTTTCCTTCCCCCATCCCCTCCCATCCCATTTTCCTCTATACCATCCATACTTCCTCCATTCTTTCATATCCTCCCCATAATCCACCTCCCCGTATGTATCAGCATCCACTGATCAGAGAAAACATTCAGCCTTTGGTTTTTTGGGCTTGGCTTTTTTCACTTAGCATGATATTCTCCAACTCCACCCATTTACCAGCAAATGCCATAGTTTTATTCTTCTTTATGGCTGAATAATATTCCATTGTGTATATATACCACAGTTTCTTTATCCATTCTTCAGTTGAAGGGCATCTAGGTGGTTCCACAATCTAGCTATTGTGATTTGAGCAGCTATGAACATAGATATGGCTGCATCCCTATACTTTGATGATTTTAAGACCTTTGGGTATAAACCGAGAGTGGGATAGCTGGGTCGAATGGTGGTTCCATTCCAAGTTTTTTGAGGAATCTCCATACTGCTTTCCAGAGTGGCTGCACCAATTTGCAACTCGACCAGCAATGGACAAGTGTGCCTTTTCCCCCACATCCATGCCAACAATTGTTATTGCTTGTATTCCTGATAATAGCCATTCTAATTGGAGTTAGATGAAATCTTAGGGTGGTTTTAATTTGCATTTCTCTAATTACTAGAGATGATGAGCACTTTTTCATGTATTTGTTAATCACCTATATATCATCTTCTGTGTCTGCTCAGTTCCTTAGTCCATTTATTGATTGGGTTCTTTGCATTTTGGGTGTAAGGTTTTGTAAGTTCTTTATAAATTTTGGAGATCAGTGCTCTGTCTGAATGTTGTTTCATTCTTAGTTCCCATAACTATACCTAGCACATAGTAGTTGCTCAGTACATATTTGCTGAACAATTACAAAGAAAGAAAGAAAAGTCAATTTCTCACCTTTGTTTTTACAGTTTTGACATCTTGCTGAGGCTTATTGCTAAATAAGTCCACAGACTTTGAGGTTATTAGAGCTTTTAAAAGATTTGGGTCAACCTGTGCAGTTCTCCCATTTCACTGCTGAGAAACTGAGACCCAAAGGGACTAGAGTCTAATTCAGAAACAGAGGAGGAGCAGAAAACAGAAGTCCTCTTTCCTGGCACATCTAAGCACAGCTGCTGCCTTCAGAATATGTCATTTTCTCAGGAGTCAGGAAATTCCATGATGTCAATTTAAAAGCAATCAACTTCTTTGTGTTTGACCAATGACAGATGGGCACATGGTTCTGTTTGCTGTAGATAAACTGAGCTAATCGAGACATCAAAGACTTCATACCTGATGGGCCAGTTCAACCAGCTTAGGATGTTCAAGGTTAATGTCAATGCATTAAAATGGTGATAAACTAACCCCATTAATCTTGGCCATTTGTAAGGAACTACTTCTGTTTGGGCAAACCTGTGCTTCTGGTTCAGGACTAACAATTGCTCAGTTTGGACCGTACCAGGGGTAAGAGCTCAGAAAATCTTCCATCTGGCTTGGGTGAACTTTAAGGCTGGGTGAAACGGAACTTCATCCTCTGGTCACAGCTAGAAACATCTAGCATTGTACCTGGTACATAGTAGGCTCTCAAAATAAGTCAGCTACATTTCAATTTTTTAAA
Source organism: Glaucomys volans (assembly GCA_020662805.1). Classification (NCBI taxonomy): domain Eukaryota; kingdom Metazoa; phylum Chordata; class Mammalia; order Rodentia; family Sciuridae; genus Glaucomys; species Glaucomys volans. The sequence goes on along the minus strand of JAJEJO010000520.1, from coordinate 858,372 downwards.
TAACCTCTCTAAAATGTTTTACCCCATTTTCCTCACAATGTCGTGATTATAACTGTAGACTCTGGGACAAGCTAAGTGACCTTGAGCTAACCACTGATGCTTTTGGTGCCTCAGTTTCCTCTTCTGTAAAGTGGGGTCAAGAATATTGTTCAAGGGCTGGGGATATAGCTCAGTTGGTAGAGTGCTTGCCTCACAAGTACAAGGCCCTGGGTTCAATCCGCAGCACCTCAAAAAAAATCTTGTTCACTTCACCTATTGTTATGAGTATGCGAATCCAGTGTGGTCACCCACACCAAGCTCTTAGGAGAGTGCAGCACATGGTTGGCTCTAAGTTTTGCTATGGTTTCTCCCTTGGTTGGCCTGTTTCTTTACTCAACTGAGGACCTACTTTGAGTTCTAAGCTCCTTACCAGCTGTTGGGGATACAAAAATACAGACCCATGGTTCCTGTGCTCCTGGATGCAGTGGCCCAGGACAGATGTTGGTAAGAAGAAATGCACAAGTGATGGAAATGGTGGGCACGAGTTGGTGTGTATTTCCAGAGCACAGGACTCAGAGTCACCCTTAGTGGCTCAGAGGTATGCATGATCACTCCCCACCCAGATTTGGTTTTGTCGTGTTTCCAGTACTGGTGATCAGTCTCAGGAGCACTTTACTGCTGAGCTACACCCCTACCATCTTTCTTGTGAAGTTGCCCAGGCTGGCCTTGAGCTTGTGATCCTCCTGCCCTGGCCTCCTCAATCACTGGGGTTACAGATATGCATCTCATTCTCAAATTTTTTTAATTTAATTTTTAAAAATTTTTATTTAATTTTTAAATTATTATTTTTAAAAAATTTTTGGGCTGGGGATGTAGTTCAGTTGGGCGAGTGCCTGCCTTGCAAGTACAAGGCCCCGAGTTCAATCCCCAGCACCACAAAAAAAAAAACAAAAAAAAATTATGTATTTTTTATTTGTTCTAATTAGTTATACATGACAGTAAAATGCATTTTGACACATCATACATAAATGGAGTATAACTTCTCATTCGTCTGGTTGTACATGGTGTAGAGTTACATAGTTCATGTAATCATATGTGCACATAGGGAAATAATATCTGATTCATTCTACTATCATTACAAACAGATTTTGTAAAACTGGTTAAGGACCAGTTTATACATAGCTGAAAAGTCAACAGACAAATCTACTGCAGTGTGACCCGATGCTGTGCTGGAGGCTCACAGAGGCCCAAGTAGGTCCACACTGGGCCAGAATCTGCCTCTAGGCATCTGATTAGTCTAATGTAGAAGGTGGGCATCTTAAAACATTATGGCATCTGGGTGCCTTCACTGAGAAATGAGCAGCCATGGAGAAGGCAGAAGAAACGGAAGTGAGAATATAATGATCCCAGATGTAGTTGTGTACCAGTTCTGGTAAAAGAATTTCTCTCTCTCTCTCTCTCTCTCTCTCTCTCTCTCACACACACACACACACACACACACATACATAAATGCAACATAAAATCTCCATTTTGAGCAAGTTTCCTTATCATTTGACTTTTTCTTTTTCTTTTTCTTTTGGTACTGAGGATCTAACCCAGGGGTACTTAACCACTGAGCAGAGTATAAGAACAGGGGAGATATTTTCAAATCCTGCATATATATTTAAAGATGCTGTTCACACTTGGCATATGTCATGCAAACTCACATCCATTGATCAAGGTACTGATCATAGCAAAATCCAAAGTCAATGTGTGTGGAAATCTATCTGTTGGGAAGCAGGTCAAGAATAGAAGGAAAGTAAACAATGGTGAACAAGCATTACAATCTGCCAATCTTTTCTTACTGGACACTATATCAAAGACATAACAGATATTATTTCAAAAGTCCCAATTTTACATGTGAGAAAACAGGTTTCAGAGAGGTTAGAACATGCATCCGACCCTGAAGTTTTCAACAGTTGATGAGTGACAGAGGCAAACTTCAAATCCTGATCTGGACTCTGAAGCACATGTCCTTTTACTTGCTTCTCTCTTAAGAGTCAAATTACAAAATTTGGGCACTGTGGTGCATGCTTGTCATCCCAGCCACTTAGGAGACTGAGGCAGGATTGCAAGTTTGAAGCCAGTCTCAGCAACGTAGTGATATCCTGTCTCAAAATTTAAATAAACAGCCCTGGGTTCTATCCCCAGCATGCCAATAAATAAATAAATAAATAAATAAACAGGACTTGGGATGTATCTCAGAGGTAAAGTGCCCCTGGGTTCTATTCCCAGTATTTATTTTAAAAAGAGAGAGAATGAGAGTCAAATTAACCTGGGCATGGTGGTTCATGCCTGTAATCCTAGGAACTCAGGAGGCTGAGGCAGGAGGATCCCAAATTTGAAGGCAGTCTCAGCAACTTAGTGAGACCCTGGGGATGTAACATAGTGGGAAAGCAACCTTGAGTTCAATCCCCAATACCAAAAAAAATAAAAGTTTAGAAGTGGATGGGAATTTACACCAGAAGAGCCCAGCTGTCTTCCAAGGCCATTTCCTCTTTCTCTGAGCACCAGTATGCCACTGATTTCTGGCAAAAGGAATGAGGTTGAATGTAACAGGGACCACTTCCAGATCTGCCCATAAAGCCCTCCTCCATGCTCATTCCCCCCTTAAGATAATTAGGGCAGTGGTTCCCAGGGCAACTCGGAAGATGTATATTGAAGATACAGAGCTGTCATCAGCCTGGGGCCCTGAGTGACTTCCTTGAAGGGCTGCCTTACCACCTGAGCATCTGCCTTGACCATTACCATCAAAGACAAGCACAGCTAGCTGGGCATGGGTGGCTCATGCCTGTAAGCAGGAGGATTGCAAGTTCAAGGTCAGCCTGGGCAACTTAGTGAGACTCTGTCTCAAAATGAAAAATAACAAGGGATTGGGGATGTAGTTCAGTGGAAGAATACCACTGGATTTAATTCCCAGTAATGAAAACAAATAGAAACAAAAATGATAAGTACACCTGGATATTAGTTAGAGTAATGAAAACAAATGTCATTCAGTAACTAGTGACAGTAGAGAAAGAGCAGAGGTGACTGGGTATTTAAAAGTGAGAAGAGGAAGTAGGAAGGAGAAATAATAACAGGAGAGTGAAAATCACAGAAAGCAGAAACTGGAGAGAGGTTGGTCCATGTGCCTGAGACTGGGACACAGAGGCTCTGTCTTCAGGTCCTGGCTGGAATAACAGCAGATTCTTTTGGTAGCCTTGAGTGTTCTTGGTAGGTGCTAAGGTGTCTCGGGTTATGCAGGGCATGGGGTGTTGCCTGGGATTGTGCTGCTAGAAACTATGTTTATGTTAGGGTTTGGTTCTGGAATGTCCCCCAAAAGCGGATGTGTTAAAGACTTGATTCCAATGGGCGTGGTGGCACATGCATGTAATCCAAGCGACTTGGGAGGCTGAGTCAGGAGGATCGTGATTTCAAAGCCAGCAACTTAGCGAGGCACTAAGCAACTCAGTGAGACCCTGTCTCTAAATAAAATATAAAATAGGGCTGGGGATGTGGCTCAGTGGCCAAGTGTCCCTGAGTTCAATTCCTGGTTCAAGAAAAAAAGACTTGATCCCCAGCACAGTGATCTTCAGAGGTGAGGCTTTTGGGAAGTGATTGGATCATGAGGACTGAGACTGTAACCTCATTTGGTGCATTAATTGATTTGATGGATTAATAGTTTGAATGGATGCTGAGAGGAAGTAAAAACTGTAAGCAGGCGAAGCATGGTTAGAGGAAGTAGGTCACGAGGGTTGTGACCTTGGAGACTATATTTTGTCCCTGGTCCCTTCCCCTCACCCTTATCTCTCTCCTTCCTTCCTGGCTGCCATGAGCTGGATGCTGCTCTGTGCCACACCCTTCCACCATGTTGTTCTGCCTTATCTCAGACCCAGAGCAATGGAGTCAGCCCAGCATGGACTGAACTTCTGAAACCGAACCAAAATAAATCCTCCTCTAAGTTCAGATCCTCTTATTGGATAGATAAATTGTTACTGACAGATATTTTGGTCACAGCAATGAAAAATGGACTAATACAGTTAGTGCTTGTGTGAGTTTTTATAGGCCGAGGCTGAGGTCCAGTAAGAAGGCTGGAAAGGGCGTGACTAGAGATTGGTCAAGGAGACAGTTTTTGTCATTACATCTACCAGGTTTGTTTTGTTCGTTGACAAATAAAACCCAGGAAACAGTAACACAGATGGGTGTAAGCCAAGAGGTTAAGTACTGACAACTCTTAACAAATGCTTATTAAGAACTTCCTGTGCAGCAAACGCCATCTCCTACACATATAACCACAAAGCCTCTTTCAGTCTTTGGTTATAATCCTGTGAAATAGATGTTACTTTTTCCACTTAAAAAAAATATATATATATATATATATATATAAATACAAACAAATCAAGGATCTGCATGGTCAATAACATTTATGGTCATGTGTCTGGAGGGACAAAAGAAGTGGATTAAAACCAAATTATTTTGGCTCCAAATTCAGTGTCGTGACCACACAGCATTGATTTCCTGTGTTCAGTAAACTTGAGAAGACATGGAGTTGCCAGGTAACCTGGTTTGACCTAAGAGCCAAGTACAGAGCCCTAGGACATAGGAAAGGATTCTGCTTCTCCAGGGACCCTGCCTTAGAGATCACTGACTCTTGACCTATGAGTGCACAAAGTGTAGAGGAACCAGGAAAGGCAGGAAGATGGTGACTCCAAGAATCAGGACAGGCAGGCAGTTGGAGAAGCTTGATGGGAACTGGAACCTGTGCTTGGAAGGGTCTGGTTAATATTTAATCATGAATAATCGAGAGATTCCTACAAGACCATTCATCAGCTTTCCTTAAGTGCGCACATTGGAATGCCCCTAATTTCTCCAAAAGCAGAAGAGTAATACCTGTGCACAGAGAGGGGCTGAGACCCAGTGGACGGGTAAGGGACTTGAGTACATCCAGGAGGTGATTAGTGCCCTGGCAACATGCACAGCAGAGAAAAGAGACATTGGGGGAAAAGAAGCTAATTTTAGTCCTGAGTGGATAACTAGCTGCATGGCTGGGGCAGGTTAATTTCACCACCAACAGCCTATGTGTAGGCAGAGGGTCGGCTGGGACCTTTGTGGTGTCTTTTTTAGCTCTGGCAGCCTGGTCATTGGCAGTGGTTCATCTAGGCCAGGTTGCAAGGAGGCAGATCTCTCTCTTCTGGCAGTAGAAGCAATGATAATGTGTAGCCTTTTGTATGTAAAGTGCTGCGACTCGCCCAGAATCCCAAGTCTGCAGACTGAGAGCTAGAAATGATCATCACCTTGGGGTCATCTTATTATAGATAAGGAAACAGGACAGAGGCACAAACAGGGGAAACCATGTTATTAGACACACAGTTCGGCACCAGGAATTTTATTTTTGGTGTTTGTTTGGTACTGGGGATTGAACCCAAGGACACTTTACCACTGAGCTCCATCGCAAGCTCTTTTTATTTTTATTTTTGATTTGAGACAGGGTCTTGTTAAGTTACTTAGGGTTTCCCTAAGTCGCTGAGGCTGGCCTCAAACTTGCGATCTTTCTGCCTCAGTCTCCCAAATCACTGGGATTGCAGGTGTTCACCACCACACCTTGCAAAAGTCATTTTTCGATACTGAGTTGGGAGCTTATTCCATCAGCCTGCTGCCTAGGTACTGGAGGAAGAGTAGAGGGGAATGGGCATTTAATAGGCCCTTACTGGGTGTCAGATCCCACCTTAGGTTCTATAGTGTCTTTATGAATATTTAGCAAGTTTTATTGAGTACCTGCTGTGTGCTACATCCTGGGATACAGAAATAAGCAAGACAGAGGAGACTTCTCTTTTCTTGGAGCTCACATTCCGGTGAGGACAGGGCGGACAAATAAATCACAAGTGAGTTAATAGGGAAATGCTGAGTAGCTCTAGTTAAAATATCAGAATGAGCCACCAAGAATATGAAAGTGCCATAGAAAGCTGGGCAGCTGCCTCACTGATGTGGGCACAGTCAGCCTCTCAGAGTTTATCTCAGCTTCACCAACCCGGTGTGAAGTGGGTGTGATGATTTTCCTGGTTCAGAAGAGGAAACTGAGATTCAGACTCACACCAAGTCAGAGAACTGGTGAATGGTCAGAGCGGATCCCAACTCATGGTCCTGCACAAAGCCCACGCTTGCTTTACATACCTGAATCTGCGTTTTCTAAGTTACTGAGGCTCTCTTTGAACTTCTGATCCTCCTGCTTCAGCCTCCCACTCTGCTGGGATTATAGGTGTGCACCACATGCCCAGTCATCTGAGTTTTCTAAATGGAAATACAGCTGGATGTGCTGAGTGCAGTGGCAAATGCCTATAATCCCATTGGCTCAGGAGGCTGAGGCAGGAAGATCTTGAGTTCAAAAGCAGGCTCAGAATTTTGAATTTTTTCTTTTGCAGTGCTGGGGATTGAACCCAGGGCCTTGTGCTTGCAAGGCAGGAACCCTACCAACTGAGCTATATCCCCAGCCCCAGCCTCAGAAATTTAGAGAGGCCCTAAGCAACTTAGTGAGACCCTGTCTCTAAATAAAATACATAAAAAGGTTAGAGATGTGACTCACAGTTGATAGCTCCTAAATTCAATCCCTGGTACAAAAAAAAAAAATAAAAAATAAATAAGAAAGAAAGAAAGAAAGAAAGAAAGAAAGAAAGAAAGAAAGAAAGAGAGAGAAGGAAAATATAGCCAGGTTCAGTGGTGCACACTTGTAATCCCAGTGACTTTGGAGGCTGGGATTGCAAGAGGATCACAAGTTCAAAGACAGCCTCAGCAATTTAGAGAGTCCCTAAGCAACTTAGCATAACCCTGTCTCAAATAAAGCATAAAAAGGGCTGAGGATGTGGCTCAGTGGTTAAGCACCCCTGGGTTCAATCCATAGGTGGGAAAAAAAAGGAAGTATATACACAGAGTATATACAGATGTGTTCATAGAGTAGCTGGTGGGCGTCAGTATGGATTAATGGTAGCTAGTTTTTCCTTGAATTCCTCTTTGTTTATTAGAGTCATCTTCATATCTCAAATCTTGTTCTGAAGGGTCACACTTGGGTGGAAGTCACCTGGCTTGGTCTTTAGGTAGAGGCTGCATCTGTAAAACAGGAACCTCTGTGTGCTCAGAACTTGCTGAGGAAGTGTAGGGGGTGAAGCCTACAATTTAGGACCCAGGGTGCTGAATCCAGCAGACCCGATGAAATCCAGCCATGGATCTCTCTGAATTCTCCCGACTTGGCGTGTAGGACCAGCCTTACTCACTGGAAGAGGCCAGGGATGGTCAAACCAATGAGTCTGGGTGTCTACTGGGCTGGCAGGAAAACTTTTGCTGTTCCTGCTCTTTTTGCTTTTCCTGCTTTAACATGGATGTTGGCTAAGGTTGCATCAACCACATTATAGCTGCAATGAAAAGATCTAGAATAAGCTGTTCTGATGATATTGAGCCAGTGAACAAATCTTGCTGGCTTCCAGACCACTGGTTAAAGAGAAATATAACTCATGTTTTTTTTTTTAAAACCACATTTAGTAGGATTTTCTGTTACCTACAGCTAAAGCATTCCTAAGGGTAACCACCATCTCAAGCAAAAGTATTGTTTGTTTGTTTTCATAAAAAGAATAGCAATGATCTCTTCCTGTTGCTTTCTCTCAGGCTCATTTCAGTTGTTCCAGGAGCTTTTCTGCAGAACCTCTGCTTACATGCTGTTGGCTAGAACTGGATCAGTCAGTCCACACCCACGCCGATCACTAGCAAGTGAAATGAAATTACACACTAGGCTAGCCTGATTCCCAGGAGGAACAGATTTGGGGAACAGACGTGCTCACAAGATAGATACTGATGTCCTGAATATTAAAAAAGGAATAAATCACAAATCAGAGGATTGGTAGAAATGAGCTTATTGAAATTAAAGCCTATTTATAAAACCACTTCTTGTAAACAAAAGGAAAATATAAATAAGACATCAGGGAGAAATATCTGCAATTTATAACAATCTATATGGCAAGTGAAGTGTTAATATTCCATAAATCACTTCTGAGAATTTGCCCTAAGGAAATTGCTAAGGACACATGCAAAGATATAGTCACAAAGATGTTTGTAGCAGGCCTATGTTTAATAATGAAAATTTGCAAACAAGATGAATTTCCAGTAGTAAGGTGCTGCTTAAGTAAAATATGATACAAACCCAGAGTGGCATGCCACAAGCCCATTAAAAACTAATGTTGCAAGAATATATGTGCTGTCATGGAGAGACGATTGTGATGTATTATTAAGTGACAAAAGTAGAATATAAATAATGTATATGGTTTGGTTCTATTTGTCTAAAGGAGAATGTAGTGTGTGTGTGTGTGTGTGTGTGTGTGTGTAAGTATCTAGAAGGTATTACTTAGAAGGGTATATATTCCAGAATAAACAATGCCTATTTCTGGTGGATGGAATATTTTTTATTTTTTACATAGTGAACAGCTTTCAGAGCAAAAAATAATAAAGTTCAGTTGGTAGAATGCTTGCCTCCTAAGCACAAGACCCTGGGTTCAATCCCCAGCACCACACACACACACACACACACACACACACACATATATATATATATATATATTCAGAAAAATGAGCAATGACCCCCCAAACAAGTGCATGAGTATTCAGTCTTGTTAATAAACCAACATGCAGTTGAAACAGTGAGAGGCCTGGGGACATAGCTCAGTGGTAGAGTGCTTGTCTAGCAGGCACAGGCCCTGGGTTCCATGCACTGCAAAAAAATAAAATAAAATAAATAAGAAAAGAAACAGAGCTGGGCGTCGTGGCGCACGCACGCCTGTAATCCAAGCAACTTGGGAGGCTGAGTCAGGAGGATCGCGAGTTCAAAGCCAGCCTCAGCAACTTAGCGAGGCCCTAAGCAACTCAGTGAGACCCTGTCTCTAAATAAAATACAAAAATGGGCTGGGGATGTGGCTCAGTGGCCGAGTGTCCCTGAGTTCAATCCCTGGTTCCAAAAAGAAAAGAAACAAAACTGAGACACCTCTTTTCTTTTTCCTCCTCTATCATTGTACTGGAATATTTCCCCTTATGAAAGGAGTATACCTTGGTTGGAAGTGTGGGAAACACGAGAGCTTACAGATAAACCTTTTTTTTTTTTTTTTTTTTTTTTTGAACCAGGGATTGGACTCAGGGACACTTGGCCACTGAGCCACACCCCCAGCCCTATTTTTGTATTTTATTTAGAGACAGGGTCTCACTGAGTTGCTTAGGGCCTCGTTAAGTTGCTGAGGCTGGCTTTGAACTCGAGATCCTCCTGCCTCAGCCTCCCAAGTCGCTTGGATTACAGGCGTGCGCCATCACGCCCGGCTCAGATAAACCTTTTGAAGAAGAATGTGAGGCCCTGGACTTGATCCCCGGCATCAGACACACATGCACACACACACACACACACACACACACACACATGCACACACACACATGCTCACTTTCTCGGGAGGCTGAAGCAGGAGGATGACAAGTTCAAAGCAGCCTGGGCAACTTCATGAGATCCTGTTGTCTCAAAATTAAAACTACCAATAAACAAACCCAAACTTGAACAGGATGGAGGGGTTCCTCAACAAATAAAACATTTAACTGCTGTCCATGCGAGCAGTCCCACTGCTGGGTGAATACCCAGACTGAAAGCAAGGTCTCAAAGAGGTGCATGTGCACTCAACGTTCACAGCATCTTTGCTCATAATAGGCCAGAGGTGGAAGCAGCCTGAGGGTCCAGGGATGGGTGAATGGATATACAAAACGTAGTATATATTCTCATGTAAAGTTAAATAAGAAAGAAATTCCAACACATGTCGCAACATGGATGAACCTCAGGAACATATGGTAAGTGAAATTAGCCAGACACAAAAAACAAATACCAAATGATTTTATTTAAATTAGGTACCTAGAGCAATCAGTAGACAGAAATTCAGAGACAGAAAGTAGAATGCAGGGGCTGGGGCGGGAGAGGGAGAATTGAGGCTTGTGATAGGTACAGAGTTCCAGTTTTTTCAAGATGAAAAGAGTTTTTTGTTAGTTAGTTTGTTTTTTCAAGATCTTGAACCCAGGAGTGCTCTACCACTGAGCTATATCACCAGCACTTTATATTTTGTTTTGAGACATGGTCTTGCTACGTTGCTGAAGCTGGCCTTGTATTTGCAGTCCTCCTCTCTGCCTCCCAATTCACTGGAATTACAGGTGTACACCACCGTTCCAGGTACTGGATGAAAAGAGTTTTGGAGATGGATGATGGTGATGGTGTCACATCAGTGTGAATGTAGTTAACACCACTGAGTTTAAATGGCATTTAAAATGGCAAATCTTAGGTTGTGTATATTTTATCAGAATGAACTCAATAAATGGGGGAAAAATCTGATATTTAAGTTACTCATCCAGGGTTACATGGTAGCAACTGGATTCACACTAAGGTCCATCTGACATCTAACTGAACCTCTGTCATTGGGAGGTTAAGGATGATCAGGGGTTCAGGAACTGTTAGTTCATTGAGAGCTGCCAGTCTTGTACCCAGGCCTGGTTTCACTTCATCTCTGGGGCAGCTGTGCTCTGGGGCACACAGGGGACTGGATTTCAAGTCCCGGTTCTACTACTTGCTGCTGTTCCACCTTAGCCAAGACTTCTCAGGGTCTCAGCTTGCCCTGTGTGACGTGATGACTGGAGGTTATGACAGTCTTTGCCTGAGGGCTGTTCAGAGGAAGCTGGGGCTTTCTTAGGAGAGTCTGGGGAGGCTGGGGGGGAGGGCTGGTGTGAACATGACCTGGAGTCCTGGAGGAAGGAGAGCCTGCCTGGTGTGCCTTGTGGTGTGCTCTGGGAAGAAGAGGCTGGGGCTCAGCCACAGAAGACAGAGCCCTGCTGAGCCCCAAAGAAGGATATTCTAAGAGAAAAGAAGAACCTAATGAAATGGGATAGTTAAACACTGAGTGGTTAGGGTAGGAAGAGAGAGAAAGCTGCATCTTCATAGGATAAACCTAGGGAGCCTGTTAGGGGCCTTCAATGGGAAGAGAACTGAGTTCGGAGGAAGCAGCTAGCTTGTTGCAGAATCCCGGGGGAAGAGATGGAAGCTGATTTCAAGTAATGACTGTGAGCATACAGAAAACGGGTGAATCACGGATGTGGTCACTGAATAGACCTTGAGAAGAAATGGGATCTGTCATGACCACTCTTAGAGCAGGTGAGGTCAGGCAGAAAGTATGGCACTAAACTTCATAGATGTCACATGGACATTCAGAATACAGGCAAGATCTGCCTCTTTCTGCCCCATAAATGCTCATTCCTGAGTTTGGTCCTTGGCTCTCTCACTTCAAATACACTCCCTGCCTGGGTACACTCATTATTGCTCTGTGTATCGACCACTGTTTTATATGTTGACGCCTGCTAAATTTCTATCTTCATCTGGGACTTCTTCCATGAGATGGGGCACCTGTAGCCACCTGCCACGATCAAGGACATCCCAGTCCCTGCCCACCTCAGCATTTTCTCCTGTTTCCCATCCACATGATCAGTACCACCAAGCCCCAGCTGCCTAAGCCCCAAATCTGGCCATCATCCTCGATTCCTCCCTCTCTCTTTGTCCGATGGGTTTACCTGGTGGGTTGGTTCTCCTGAACGTTCTTGGTGTCCAACCCTTTCTCTGCCTTGCCCAGGTGAGCACTCGGTCCCGGACTGAGTTTCTCTCCAGGGCTTCAGCTGCCCCCCTCAACCGGACTCAGGCCCGGTTAGGTCCTTCCTGTCAGGTCCCACTGAAACCCACTTTCTGCATGACAACCCATGTGCTGTTCTAACAGGCAAGACTACTCCATCTCAGCCATTCACAGGTCTTCTGTGGCTGCCTCCTTTCTTCAGGACAAAGGGGAAAAGAGGGTGGAATTCAAGGCCTCTCAGAGTCCTGCTTGACCTCCTCTGTCCTGTCATCATTTTCCAAGAGTGATTTTGTGTTCCCGTTTTCCCTAGCTCCTTAGTATGCCAAAGCCCCACGTGGACACACACTGTCGCCTTCACTCAATAGCCCCCTTTCCTTCTGTCAAACTAGCAAACTCCAATCTGTTCTTTCAAGTTTCAGCTCAGGCCCCACTTTTCCTGAGCAGCCTTTTCAGCCCTTGTCAAGTGAATGCTTCTCTGTGTCCCTACCACTCATGACACTAAGCCTTCTCATCCTGCTCTCATGAGATCCGGATGTCCATTGATTGACTGATTGATTCACTCACTCACCCACCCACTCACTCATTTGTGGGTTCCACATGTATTTACTGAGCTGATGCTGGAAGTACAATGGCCAGCTCAAAACTGGGGTTCCTGACCCAAGAGAAAATGATGACTGCAACTGTTGGTCTGTCTTACTCAGGAAGCCTCTGTTGAATGGTTGATGACCTTGTTCTCATGTGCCTTCTAGGCCTTTGCCCTTGCTGTTCCCTCTTCCTGGAACACTCTCTTCAGTCTCCAGTCTTGTTTCCTCTTATGGGTCAGACTGTCTAGAATAGGATGCCTTCTGGCTCAGCTTTCTCCAGTTCATCACCTGGATTTACTGTCTCACTAGCACTGATTACTGTGGAAACTGTCTTGCCTATTCACTTATACGTCTGCACTTCTCATTAGAATGTATCTCACAAGAGCAGGGACCTTGCCTGTCTTAGCATGCACACAGTCCCTGGGGACGACAGAAAGCCTGGTCCATAAAAGGAGATCAATCATGTTGGATGAAGGAATGGATAGGGTTTTTAGAAAAGGAAGCAGATGTAGAGAAGAGAAGGACTGGTACTGAACTTGAAATTATGTATGGACCCAATAACAAACAATCATGGGAATTACAGTTATGGAATGCAGAGTAGAAGCTGAAGGACAATAACACAACTAACAAATAGAGGAGGTGAAATAAAGGGAGATGGGAAAATGTGCTAATGTTACAGCAAATAGTTGCCTGCTCTCTAAAATGAAGAATTGTGCATGAAAATCTTCCTGCAGTCTTTTCTTGCTATTTCATTTTCATTATTCTGAAACTTGGTAGGATTGTTTAGGAAACAATATCTCTCATCTGGTAAAGACATGTTTAAAATTTAACAGTTCTTTAGCTTCACTTTAGGCTACTTTTCTTCTGTTAAGAAAAATTAAGAGGTAGGTGCTTGCCTAGCACGTGTGACCCCCCCACCCCAACCCTGGAGGAGATGCACAGCACCAGAAAAGAAAAGAAAAGAAAAGAAAAACAAACACACAGAAACCCCCAGAAAATTAAAGACTTTAAATTAAAAATAGCAACTATGGGGTAATGACATTGTAAAATAAATTTATTAGATTGTAAAATACATTTATTTTTTCTATTTATCTATTAATCTGTCAACCGTGAATCCATTCATATATCAATGTCTTTATCTACCTCTGCCTAGGAAGATGTCTAGGATTTATTAATATTCATGAGTTATTTCTGACTAATAAAATATAATTTTTCTGTATTTTCCCCCATTGTTTAATGTTACCCCCCTTTTTTTTTTTACAAAGCACATATGTATTGTATCACTTTGGCAAGAAGAAAAATGACTTAAATAATTGGAAGCAGATATACCAAAATATTTGTTCTGGAGGTAAGAATATTAAAATATTTTCTTCTGTAAATTTTTACTGGTGGAAAATGTTAAAAATTAAAAAAACAAAAGAATATTAAATTAGTGTAATAGTTAGAGACCCAGGGAGAGCAAGCAGAATCAAGGTCAAGGTTGAATGAGTCTGGGCCAAGGTGTATTTTTCAGTCAAGAGGGCTTTTCTGTGCAACCATCCAGAAGGACGGGATGGGTAGCTCTGCAGACGCCCACGGGGGACCCAGTTGAGAGTGCCATTGGAAACTGGGCCTCTCATGACCCGTAGGTCCTTCAGCAAGGGGTTAGCTCCCTGAGGTCGGGGGTCTGGGTTCCTGGAACAAGTTTAAGCTGTGAAAGCTCAGTTCTCAGTTGCTGCAGCACCGTGGATAGACGCAGAGGTTTGTGATCATCTTCTCATCCTATTTTGTAAGGTAGACGCCAACCGTAATACGGAGACCTGTCCAGCCCCTTGCAAGGAACTAAACCAAAGCAGGAGCTCCCTGATTATAAATAAGTGTAAGAAACAGGTGATACAGGACTGTTCCATGAAGACTGTTTATCTCTTTCAAAAAAAAATCTTCGCGTCGCGAAGATGCCCTGGGAAGAGGAGAAACTGAATCGGACACAGAGGGAGGGAGGAGACAAAGACCCGGTGGGGGGCCTAAAATGACAGTGGATGTAGTTTGCTGAGCTGAGAAAAGAGGGGACACCTTCTTTTTCATAATCCTGTAAGCACCTATGTATGTCCAGTTTACCACCGGACCGTGGGTTCCTTTTGGGGTCTCCGTCTGTCTCATCTTTCACACCTCCGCGCATCTTAGCAGGCGGCCTGGCTCCGCGTCAGTGCGCGATAAACGTTGAACTGAACGTAGGCAGCTTCTTGTATCTGTCTATCCTTGCGCTTTTGGAGAGAAAAGAAGACACCCGCATCCCACGCGGGAGGCCAGCGCCTTTCCTTTGGAGGGATAATCGGGAGTTCAACGGGCTATTTTAATAAACTGTGTGGGTCTGCCCGGGTGGAGGGGGAGCTACGCAGGCAACTGGACTCTTGCACAGATTTGCAATTTGGGTATCCGGGACAGTGGGAGACGTCGGAGGAGGCGGGAAGATGTGTGTGTCCCTCTCATCAGGCCCACAGATGATGGGTGGTACCCAAAGAAGCACTCAGACCACAGGGAATCGAGCTGAACTGGGGGTCTTCTGTGGGAACCGCACCCATCACAGAGCACCTTGGTCACTGTAATTCACCGAACTTGACTTCCCCATCTGCAAACTGGGAAGACTCCTGGCCTCCAGAACGCTGGGGGAGGGGGTAGTGGGAAGCGGACCTGGAGCAACTGCGGGAAGCTCAACACTTAACGCTAGCTGGCATCACTGCCGCGTGCGTGCGGGGTGGCGAGACTGCGCCAGCGCAGCCAGGACCCCCAGCAGAGACCAGAGCGCGCTCTCCCCCGCGCCATCTGGGCCCTCTGCAATCGCGGTGTCCCAGGCCCGCCCCGCCTTCGCGCGCTGCCCTCCCTGGCTGGGTGCCCAACGCTGGCCGGGCAGCGACAGAGGGGCGCGCGGGGCCGCGGTCCGGGGCCGGGAATTGCCTGGCACGCGGGGCCCGGGACGCACGCGGCAGACCTGGAGGCGCGCTCTTCCCCCTCCCCCGCGGCCGGGAGCTCGAGCCGCTGTGACGTCACGGGCCACCCGCCAGCCCCGCGCTCCGCCGGGCAGAGCGCGTGCGGCGGCGAGCACATGGGCCCGCGGGCCGGGAGGGCTGGGGGCGACCGGGTAAGGAGAAGCACCGAGGATCCGCAAGCAGGGATGGACCCCCGCATCTTCTGGAGCCCCCCAGTGGATTTCCACGCGGAAAGGATGTTGGCTGCCCTGGTGACCCGTGGGACACGGCTGGATCCACCCTCCAGTAAGTTCCAGTTTTGTCCTCTGCGTTTCTGGGAACTCGAGCCTTGCTTGGCATTGCGGGTAGGGATGCACAGTGAGTAGGTGAATGAAGGAGAGAGGCTTTCGGATTCCCACGTGGGTGTGTTAACCGTGCATTTTTCTCATCCCGGGACCCAAGACTGGCAGCGAGTTTGGACGTGGGGGAGGGGAAGGGAGGGGTGACACCGAATGGCCGGTGCCTAGAGGTAATTCTGGATTTATGCACTTGATCAAAGGCATATTACCTAATCTCTAAAAATAGACCCCTCTCCAGTAGCACAGATTTGGGGCCGCTGTTGTGGTTTGGAGGCCCCATTTGTGAAACTAGAGGTCTGTGAACTGCGTGATGCTCCCTCCATCCTTTGACCGGTCCTCCCTCCCACTCCCAGACAACCCCTCAGGGCTGAGTGAAGGTGATTTCCCAAAACTCAGTTAACTGTTTTGAAACTTTCTCTGCTTTTGCACCGGCCTTCCTGGGTTTGCTGGGTTCCTCGTGATGATTCTTTATGGATGGGTTGTTGATTTGATTAGGTTTGGCCAGTGTGCTCTTATTTGTGCCAGTGTTTTGTGTTCTGCTGAAGACTTTCAGGAAGCTTAGCCATGAAGCTGCATGTGCCTGGTGTGTGGATACATCATGCATTTCCCTGCTAGTTTGCAAGCATGGAATATTCTGTTCTCTTGAGTTCTGACTTCAGGACATTCTAGAAGATTAAAGAAAACACTTGTGAGGGGGTAGGGACAGGATGGTGGGTCTTTGTGTTTCCTTTCAGTGCTTGTAGTTTCCAAGCCCCCCTTCTCACCACTGGGACCGACCTTGGAGAAGCTTGTTTGTGTGGTGGGTGGGTGGGAGCCCAGAGGACGCGGGGACTGTATCTGTTTGCTGAACCATGTTAGAGGATGTTGCAGGCCTATTTTGCATATGGGCAGTGACAAGTTGAGGCTTGTTCAGTTGCCACAGCCCTGTGGTCACAGTAGTCCTTCTAAAGCTCTAACCAGCCGAGAAGGAGTTGCATCGATCCTTGGAACCCTGCGTGGGACTTACTGAAAGATTTATCAGGAGAAAAACCTTCATGAATGCCGAAGAAGGACCAACAGAACCCATTCCTAGGGAAATCCTCGTGGCCTGCTCTCTGCTCTTTGAAATGAGTTACATCTTGGAGGTGAGGTTGTGCCTCATGGTCTGAGAGGCTGGCATGAGGACTCAAAGAATTGCACTTATGGGTCTGGTGACGGAAAGGCTGGGTGGGACCATTGTGGGCTGTAGTGCTGGACCCACTGACTGCCTGGAGGTGACTTATTATGTGATTGCATTGTTTTTTGTTTTTATGTTTAGTTTTGTTTTGTGTTTTTTTTTTTTTCCTTTTTTTTTCTTTGGCTTGGTTAAGAGTGATTTCTTGTTGCTTTACCTACCGTGAGTGCAGAATTTTGCATAAGCTGGATTCTCTTGAAAAGCAGAAGTGATCAATCTCTTTTTCATTGATCTCCCCCACCCCACCACCTGCCATACCGTTTCCAAAGCTGGAGCTTTGCAGAGCTGGGAAGAGGGAGTTCTCAAGTATCTGGTTTGTGGGATGGCTGGTCTGAAAACCTGGTGAATTGTCACATCTGCATTAAATCATTCCTGGGTTCTTGAGTTTAGTTTTTTCTTCCCCCTGCATAGCAGGCGTGCAGGCGGGCATGCTAGCTGAGTTCGGGAGTGTGTGTTTACCATGCCCAGGGCCTTCTGCCTGCCCAACAAGGACACTGTCCTTGGACTGCTCAGCTGACCACAGACACCTTCCTTTCTTCCTCGGTGTCAGTAGCCCTGAGTTTGCTCAGACCAAGGGCAGATGGTGATGGGTTTCCTGGGAAGCCGAGGACCTGTACTAGTTGCTGGTCTGTGTTCTTTGGAGGTGGTGAGGGACTGCTAATGGCTGTACTTTACTGTTCCTTAGATGCTCTGTGGCCCTTCAGAATGCTCTGGCTTTTTCTTCTGTAATTCCAATCCAGATGGTTGTAGACGTGATATTCTCCATGTCTTTGCCTGATGCCAGTTTGTGATCTCATTAAGAGGCCAGACCTTCCTCTTCTATACCCAATGTCTGTCGCGGGACCTTGACCCAGAGAGGGAGCGGAGCGACAATCTGAACTAAGATTAGCTACTGAAGATTCTTGTTGACAGTCACATCTACATATTCCCTAGAAAAATCTCAGAAATTCCAGGCCTTATGAACACTGCCAAAATGAGCTCTTTGGTCGGAGCCTCCTGTTTCTTTTGTTTTTATGGCACCAAATAATCGAAATAACTAGAAAGAGTAATAATATTAATAATAATAATAATAGCACAGGTGGTGACTGAAATTGTTTATCATGCGAAGCCCACTCTTAACATTACTTTCCCCACAACCTCACAAGGTGCTTATAATAAAATGTCCAGCAATGACTGAGTATTTTTTTTAGGCCAGACTTGATTCTAAATGCTTCACAAATATTCTCATTTAGTCTCCCAGTAACCCTGTAAGATAGGATTATTATTATTTAGGATTATTATTATTTTGTACCGTTCCGAGGTTAAACATGTTGCCCCAGGTCACACCTTCAGGCTGCTACAGAGCTGATGGGATTTGGACCAGGGCCATGTGACTCCTAGGCCTGTTCTCAGAAGTCAGAGGGTGGTGAATTTAAGAGCAGAGGATGCTAATTGGCCTTGAGCAGGGTGTCAGAACCTCCCTTCCTGAGCTGGGCATAAGTGGAAGCCTTAGCCCCTTGCCAGACGATACCATTTGCTGTTCTTGCTGCCCTTTTGTGGAGCAGGCTGAGATGAGAGGCCTTGGGTGATCTACAGCACTGGGAGAGTCCTGTGCTGTGGTCTAGAAGGTGACCCTCTGGCCCTTCTGACCCAGAGGTCAGAAGCCTTGATTTTAGTGCAAAATCTATGATCGTTTGCAAAAGGCTATATCCAGATATCCTGCTTGGCTTTATGACCAAAAACCCTTCTAGGACTGTCTCCAGAATTTAATTACTATCAACTTTCACAGCAGGTGGGAGATAGAGCTCTTTTGCCATGATCGCTGCCCCCACTTCCAAAACTGTTCTGAGTGTCCACCTGTAAACTGGGTGTGTTTAGGTCCTGTAGAGATCCTAAGCAATAAAAAGATTGGTGGCCCTCCCCAAGCCCTATCATTAAAATCAAAAACAATAGCAGGGTGTGGTGGTGCCCTCCTAGTTCCAGCTACTCCTCATTCCAGAGAATGAGGCGGAAGGATCTCTTGAGTCCAGGAGTTCAAGATTACCCCGGGAACATAGTGATACCCTGTCTCAAAAACAAAACAAAAGAAAACAACAAAAATGGTTCATAAAGCAAGACTTAAATATATGATGTCAGAGTGGTCTCATTCCTGTGTGTGTGTGTGTGTGTGTGTGTGTGTGTGTGTATGAATGCACACGTGCTCTGGGAATCAAACCCAGGGTGCTGCATGCTGGGCAAGTGCTCTACCCCAGAGCCACACCCTCAGGCCATGATGTCATTCACCCATTTTTTTTTTTTTGTTCTGGGAATTGAATCCAGAGGCGGTTAACCACTGAGCATATCCCCAGCCCTTTTTAAAATCTTATTTGGAGACAGGGTCTTGCTGGGTTGCTAAGGGCCTCACGAAGTTGCTGAGGCTGGCTTTGAACTCATGATCCTCTTGCTTCAGCTGCTGAGCCGCTGGGATTATAGGCATGAGCCAGGCGCCTGGCTCATTTTTAATTATAGAATTCTGAGTTGTCCTTTCTTTGAGAGTGAGGTGAGGCTGAGGTGTTGATTTTTGTTTATCTCTTTTTTGTCATTGACCATGAACTTGAGGACAGGGGCAGCTGGTGCCTACCCAGCTCTGGTGTTTGTGGAATCAGGTGGCTGTGAAGATCTGTTTGGTCTTCAAGGAAACAGGCAGCTGGTGTGTCCATTGTCACTGTCTTTTCAGGTGTGAAACAGCTGACATGGTGGAAAGTGGGGCTTGCTTACAGGGAAAGGTCGTTAAAGAAAGAGGAAAGCCAGACAGCACTGGGGACATCTGAGCTGAGGGACTGAGGGTAGATCTGGGTTACTAGGGAGCCAATTTCACCCTGGTCTCCTGGCTGAAAAATGGGGCTGATAAAGTAGCCACCTCTTAGGCTGCTCTGAGGAGGAAATTGGTGGTGAGCAGAAGGCAGTCGGCAGAGGGCCTGGGACATACCCAGCACTCAGTAAAATTGAGCAAATATTATTACTGCCACAATTACTGAGTTTCATTACTTCCTGTGGCTGCATAAGGCAGTGGTTTCTGAACACATTTTAAAGTACAAAGGTAACGTTCTGGTCACATAGATCAGGAGATGGCAGTGACTTTCCCAGAGTTTTTTTGCAAACATCGGAAAGAAGCCCTGGCCGATAGAAGCTAGGAAGAGAAGAAGAAGGCCAGGCAGCTGCAGGAGTGGGTCTCAGGAAGGACGGGAGTCAGAGGACACATCCGACTGCCCTCGTGTGTTGCCCAAGCTCCCTGTGCCTCCATTTCCTCAGCTGCTGAGCAGGGAGGACAGTAGCTTCCCTCTCCCAGAGATGGTGTCCAGCACTTAGCACAGAGGCAGCAAGCTCTGAGTAAGGCATAAAAGCAATTGCTATTGATTATTATTCTTTAGGGCTCTTGTTTTCCTGGTGAATTAGATGTCTAGACATTTGCTGCTCCATTCTTAATGGATCCATTGACTCATTGATTTACTGAGTAGAATAAATCAATGAGGGAGGCCCTCTGGGAGGGCCCTGTGCTAGCATTTGGAGATGGCAGCAGGAACAAAGAGACCAAAATCCCTGCCCTCCTGTAGCTTTCACTCTAATCGAAGCCACCCAATGGGGACAGACAGTGTGGCCTTCAGAGAGTCAAGGACAGATGGAATTAGCGTGGGCAAAACTAGATCAGCACCGAGGCTACTAGACATCAGGTGCCTGGCACAGAGCATGGCGCTTGGTGGTTACCATGGTTACCGTGTAAGTGGTGGTTGCCATTATTATTATTCGTCACCATTATTATTTTGCTTTGGTGGCTGCCTCATGAAATGACAACCTCCCTTTTCTCCCGTTTCCCTTCTCAAGTTTTAGGTTTCTCCAAAGCTCTTCCTTTTGGGATAGACCCTACAGCTATTTGTCGTTTCCCTCTAAATGGCAAGTTCTGAGAGGCAGAGGACCACCAGTCACTGATTCGTTCATTTGCTCATCTGTTCTCATGATTTCAGCGTGTATTTATTGCGAGCCTGTCGTGTGCCAGCATCATTCTAGGTGCTGTGGATGCCGAAAGGAATGGCAAAGGACAGACTTAGTAGAATTTACGTCTTAGACGACGAGGTGGACGAGGAATAGTAGACATAATAAATAAAGACATCCATGGAGTACTGGAGGGCCGTGAGTTCTATGGGAACAAGCAGAGCCAGGTGACATTTGGAGGGCTGGCCTGGGGTGCAGCTTAGGTTGGCCAGTCAGGGTAGGTGCCATTGAGAAGCTGACGCTGGCGCAGTCCTGAAGGATTTAGTCTGTGGTTCGGTGGACAGAGGCCCAGGGCAGCAGTGGACCAGTCAGATGGAGGAGCAGCAAAAAGATTGAGAGGGGTGTGGGGAGAGCCAGGTGGACAGTGTGGGGAGCACTGCATGCTGAGAGGGATCTCAGAGAAAGTCTGTCAAGAGTTTGTCTTTCACTCTGTTAAATGGGGATCCACTGGACAGGTTTAAGCAGAAAAGTGAGGTGATCTGACTTAGCTTTCAAAATCATTAGTCTGGGTGCTGAAACTGAATCAGAGTTTGAAGTCAGGTGGCAGGAGATGTGGCCACAGCCATGGGCTTCTGGTCTGTTTACTACCGTATCCTCAGCACCTCAAGTGCTGCTGTCCAGTGTGGTATCCACTAGCCTTAGGCAGCCATGGAACCCTTGAAATGAACTTGAGATGTGCTGTGTGTGTGAAATATACGCCTGATTTTGAAGACAGCATAAAAAAGAAAAAAAAGTAAAATATCTCATTAATCCTTTTTATTATTATTGTTTTCATTAATCCTTTAAAATGTTGGTTATATATTGAAATGCTAAGTTTTGGATAAGTTAGGTTAAACACAATGTATGATGAAATTTAATTCCTCCCATACCTTTAACCCTATTTATTATGGATAGTAAAAAATCTCAGTACCAAATCATGTGCTTGGATGTTATTTCACTGGTCAGCACTGCTACCATGCTTGGGGCCTGGTAAGCACCTGGTGAGTTGCATGAGTGAGCACCAGGCAAAGGGGATTCTGCAGTTAGACACCATCACTGTCTTCAGAAGCTTCCAGGACGGAAGAGGGCAGATGGCTGATGTCACTGGCAAGGGGGAGGGCGGGTTGGAGCGGGACCATGGCCAGTTGGGTCTGCTGTGGCTGAAAGCCTTGCCCAGGGCAGGGTGGATGACTGACCTCTTGTCTCCCAGGGCCTTGGTGACAGTGTGCAGCCGCCAAGCCCCGGTGTCCTGGAGGGCAGGCAGGGTGGGCTGGGGCAGGCTGCCCTTGGAGCCTCAGTAACCAGACTGCTGGCTGGGTCCAGTCAGCTAGGCACTTTTCAAGGTCTCTGAGCAAGGAGAGAGTAGAAAGATGCCTCAGGACGTGGAAGGTGGATTTCAGGAAGATAACCAGATTTGGGGATTCCAGGCCATTGGCGGACCAACTGGAACTAGGGAAATAAACAAACAAACAGATTTATTTATACACATATGAACATATGTGTATTTTTTTTAAATTGGTCCATTATAATTATATACAATACTGGGATACACTGACATTTGTATACGACTAGGGAAATTTAACTGATGTTTCCTCAAATGAAAGAAATCTGAATCTTAAAAATTTGAAGGAAAAATCTATTTAAAAATGTTATTTTTGTGGGCTGGGGTTGTGGCTCAGTGGAAGAATGCTTGCCTATTATGTATAAGGCACTGAGTTGAATGCATAGTTTTTGTTTTTTTTTTTTGAAGGTGGGGTGGGTACTGGGGGTTGAGCCCAGGGGTGCTATACCACTGAGCTACATTCCAGCCTTTTAAAATCTTATTTTGAGACAGGGTCTGGCTAAGTTGCTGAGACTGGCCTCAAGCTTATGATCCTCCTGCCTCAGTCTCCCTAGTAGCTGGGATTACAGGTGTGCCCACCAAGCCTAGTTTTTGTTTTTTTTTTTTTTTTTAACTGGTTTATGATGGGGATGTTTGGCCTGTTTTTTTTTTTCATTACTGTTAGGTCATATGCATTCCTGAGTATTATAAATGTTTCATTCATGCCATTTTTATTTTTTATTTTATTTTATTTATTTTTTGGTACTGGGGATCGAATCCAGGGGCACTCCACCCCTGAGCCACATCCCCAGCCCTATTTTGTATTTTATTTAGAGACAGGGTCTCACTGAGTTGCCTAGGGCCTCGTTAAGTTGCTGAGGCTGACTTTGAACTCGTGATCCTCCTGTCTCAGCCTCCCAAGTGCTGGGATTACAGGTGTGCGCCGCTGCGCCCGGCTCATTCATGCCATTTTTATTGGGTAGCTAGTATTTCTGATCAGGGCCTTTTCTTGTGTGCTTCATCATTCCTTTGATTTGGATGCCTAGATTCCGATAGACGGTTTACATAGACCAAGTTTTCTGTTTTTCAGTTAATTTTTTTTTCTAAGTCTCTAGTCCTAGAATTTTCAGATCATAGCATCTTCATATTTTTAGGGTTTTAGGTAGTTATTGTGGTTATGAAATTTGCACAGCCAAATTGCTGTTTTCTGGTGAGAAGTGACGCTGGCTGCTGCCCTTGATCCACTGATGCATCCTTAGCATGCACAGTGCACTACATGCTAGCCACGTTTGCATCTATTGCACGCATTGATTCAGCAGAGTCTGTGGACTGCCTGTCGGATGTCAAGTGCTATGGTAGGCCTGGGGTGGTCAGTGGTCATTGCAGATGGGGTGCCACTATTTGAGGGGCTTATTGGTGGGGAGCCAAATGAGCAAATCCCCTCACAATCTCATTGTAAAGAATATCGAATGACAGACAGAGAGATGGTTGACATGAGAGAGGGCCTTGTTACCAAAATCCTGTGTGAGAACCTGGCCTTTGAGTGACATGTGAAGACCTGGAGAGGGTTAACCAGGGGCAGCACCAACAGGAAGGGCAAGATTGATAAGCACATCTGTACAGTAAAGAGAAAAGCACATCTAACCAACAGGAACCAGAATGGCATGAAATCCAAATATGAGACTTAAATTTACAATATTCAATTTGCATATTACAAAGCGCTGACTTCCTGAATGTAGGAAGACTTCCCCAAAGTCAATGACAATGTGACGGCCAGCCTCCTGGGAAAGAGGGCAAAAGATATGAAAGAGCAAGTCCCAGAAGAAGAAAGCGAAATATGGAAACTAAACGTGAAAAGGTTCCAAATTTTGCTAGTAGAGTAGCTTCACTGAGGTCTGATCTAAGGTGGAAAATCAGCTTTTTGTGAATGGTGCTGTTTGATAAAATGCAGAGGGCTGTATCTCATCCTCACCACCTTAAGGATACAGGACTCCTCCATCACCCCCAGATTCCTTCCTGTCTGATGGCTTGTGGGGCCCCCCACCTTCTTACCACCAGGGATTTATTTCTGATTTATTTCTGATTTATTTCATGGCCTTTTGGAATGGGATGTAAATGGAGCCCGGCGGCCTTCAGGCCTCTGTGTTGATCTCCTCCCTTGGCACATGCATTTGAGATTCTTCTACAGGGTCGCTTCTGTCGGGGGTCTGGCATAAAAGTAGAATTTTGTGCTCTGCCTGTACCATGTTTGTCCGTCCTGCCTCTGAAGGGCCTTTGGGTTGTCTCTAGAGCTACCTGTTTCAGATTTTAAAATGTGCCCAAAATAGGAAGCTTTGGTCACCTGTGTGGCCAGGATCCTCCAGCCCAGCTGGCGAGCATGGAGCACCTTGGCTGCATGTCATACAGTCGGAAGCACATGTGCAGCCTCAGGCCCAGGTAAACTGGCAGAGCCCCGCTCATGCTAGGACTTACTTAATGATGTGAATTTTGTTTTGGTGAGGTAGGGGTACTGGGGATTGAACCCAGGGTACTTTACCACTGAGCTATATCCCCTGACCTTTTTATTTTTATTTTTTTGAGATAAGTTCTCATTAAGTTCCTGAGGCTCTCTGCTAAATTGCTGGGGCTGGCCTTGAACTTGAAATCCTCCTGCCTCAGCCTCTTTTGTAGCTGGGATCACAGGCATGCACCACCATACCTGGGATGTGAATGTTTAGAAAATGGATGGAGGGCTGGGGATATAGCTCAGTTGGTAGAGTGCTTACCTCGTAAGCACAAGGCCCTGGGTTCAATCCCCAGCACTGCAAAAAAAAAAAAAAAATGGATGGAAAAGATCTATATCAAGTTCAGGTCATCAGCAGGGGAGGGGGAGAGGGTCTGATGAGAAGTATTATGTACTTGAACTTCCCTCTAATGATTAAAAAATAGAATATATATATATATGTACTATATAAAAATTTTACTTATTTATGGGGTAACATGTGATTTCAACAAATGCATACATGTAATGCTCAAATCAGAGTAAGCATATCTGTTCAAACATTTACCATTTCTTTGTGGTAAAATCCTTCTTCTAGCTTTTTTGAAACATACAGCACACTATTGTTATCTGTAGTCATACTCACTGTGCAATATAATCCCAGAACTTATTTCCCCTCTCTATCTGTAGCTCAGGCACATCCCCTGCTCTTCCTTAGTGCTTTTTAAAAGGTTAATATAGGGACTGGGGTTGTGGCTCAGTGGTAGAGCATTTGCCTAGCATGTGTGAGGCACCTGGGTTGATTCTCAGTATCACATATAAATAAATAAAATAAAGATCCATCAATAACTTTAAAAATTTTTTAAAAAGAGGCTAACATAGCTGGGCGTGGTGGCGCACGCCTGTAATCCAAGTGACTTGGGAGGCTGAGTCAGGAGGATCGAGAGTTCAAAGCCAGCCTCAGCAACTTAGCGAGGCCCTAAGCAACTCAGTGAGACCCTGTCTCTAAATAAAATACAAAATAGGGCTGGGGATGTGGCTCAGTGGCTGAGTGTCCCTGAGTTCAATCCCTGGTTCCAAAAAAAAAAAAAAGGCTAACACAGACATCTGTACACATCACTATACCTTTGTAAAATATGAAGAAAGGGAAGGGAGTATGGTGGTACATGTCTATAATCCTAGCTACTTGAGAAGCTGAGGCAGGAAGATCTCAAGTTTGAGGCCAGACTTGGCAACTTAGTGAGAACTTTTCTCACAATAAGAAATAAAAAGGGCTGGGGATGCAACTCAGTGGCAGAGCACCCCTGGGTTCCCCCCTCCCCCACTAAAACAAAACAAAATAAAACCCAGTTTGAGGAGGACTATGGTAGGTAAAGACAGCAGCATGTGTGAAGGCCCTGAGGGTGGTGCTCAGTGGAGAGGCTTGTGTAGCAGAGGTGGACAGAGCACCCAGGGTTCAGTGTGGGCAGGGGCCTGGTTGTGGAGGCTCTTGCAGGCTCCCCAGTCTTTGGGGGCGGCTCAGGGGTGTGGGCCTGATTTGACTAGTTAGTTTGATGGGTAGGTAATGGATTGGCCAGTCAGTGGGGGCTGGCCTGGTTTGGAGGGAGTCAGGGGGAACGAGCCAGAGCCTGGTTCTTGCAGTGGAGATGGAGGAAGAGGACGAATTCAGTATTCATTTTGGAGGTAGGAAGGATTTTTGTGTGAAGGGCAAAGCTTGGGAAAGTCCAGGGGGGCCTGCTGAGGCAGTCAGGGGCCTTCCAAGCCTGAGAGGCACCTGGACTTTATCCTGCAGACTTCGTCCTACCTGTAGGGAGCTATGGCAGGGTTTGAGCCAGGGCAGGGGAGAGATGAGTGGGATCAGCTCTCTACCAAGGTGACGCACCAGCCTGGAGCTTAGCATTCTAGTTACTATGGGGAGCGTGGTTTCCTTCTTGTTGGATACTTGACTTTTCCCATTTTCAAAAGGAAATAGGAAAAGGAAGAGGTCCTCTGTGTGGAAAGTCCCCTGGAATTTACGGGAGAGAGGCTTGGAAGGCAGAGGTCCCTTCCGGCATTTATTGTGACTGGGTTTGTTCCATAGCTCCAGTCCACTAGGCATGACTCATGGAACGGGGGCAGGCAGCGGCTCTGGGATCTGGATCTCTAAGCCAGATTTTAAAAAGAGATCGCCTCCGTTCATGTGATCTGTCGCTTTTCACAAAACAGGTGACGGCACCGGCCCACAGACTCCTCCAGCCGAGGGCCAGATCATGGAGCTGGACAGACTGGTTTATAGGCCAGGACACAGCTGGTGAGGACTGACCCTCACAGGACTGCCTTCCCCTCGGCACCTGGAGGGGATGCTTCCTACAAGGGGCCTCCAGCTGGACGGGCTTGAGGGCTGTCTCCGCTGTGCTCTGTGCAAAGTTCCTGGCTGGCCCGAGTCCTGTCCTCCTGTCTTCTTCTGGTGCCTGGAGGTTCCAAGGCAGTATCTCTTCCCTGTTGTGACTCTGGACATTCCACACATGCCTTCTCCATTAGAGACACATTTCCTGCACATTCATTCCCTTTAAAAGCAAAAGCAAAGGGTTTTTAAAAAGTAGGAGTGGAGCCGGGATTTCAGTCATTGTGCCACACGGACAGACGTTAGCCTGACAGCCGCCACTTAGGGAAGGTTTTCAGTCATCTCTGCGAGACTCCCGCCGCCCTTGGCCATGACTGTGCACCCAGGGCACATTCAGTCCAGCAATGGTGCTGCCCTGACCGGCTCCAGAGCCCCCATCCCCCAACCCCCAAGCAGAATCACAGGAGTGAGCTTTCCAACGAGCAAACTGGATTCTGAAGCTCAGGCACTTAAAAACTTTGAGTGACTTCCCATCGTTAGTTGAGAGCTTACTGCTCAGGGTTGCACAGAGCATTGGTGGCATCGCCAGTCGTGGGTCTGGGATAGGACTCGAGTGCTCACTGACCCTGTGGGCAGTAAGGCTGTCAGGTGGAGACAGCCAGCCAGTGTGGGTGTGATTAATTTAGAAGGTTTGGAATGATGTGATTCTTCTAGAGGATTTGTGTCTGCAAATCCTTTTCTAAGAGTCACTTCTGATGTGGTGAGAGAATCAGCCAGGCAGCCAATGGATTGGATCCCTCCCCCCACTTCTCTCCTATGGAGCGCCTGCTTCTGCTTTATGACCCCAGGAGGGCTTGCCTCCTCCAGGAAGGACGTCCCTTCAAGTGCCCTGCCTAAGTTGCTGCGCCTCATACCCAGCATATCAGGTTGCTTCAGTGGGTTCCTGGCCGGGCTGCAAACTCAGCTGCTGAGGGATGAGCAGATTACATATAAACACACCAGGTGTTGCTCAAGCAGCCAGTGCGGTGGGAAGTGTGTATCAACAGCTGTCTGCTAATTACCGCCCCTCCTCTCATCTTCCCAAGCCAAAACCAGATCCAGTGTTGCCAGAGCCTCCATTTTTTAAAAAAGAGAAGTCCAGGGTACCCTGGGTTCAATCCTGAGCATGGAGGGGGGAAAAAAGTTGGGGGAGGGACGTTTTTAAATACAAAACTTCCTGATTTCAAGAGTTTTCAATTTAGATTTTTAAGGAACACTCATACGCCAGACAAACACTTATGGGCCAGATGTGGACCCCCTGGTTGGATCAGTCTCCCTCCCAACATGCCAGCCCCTCCTGCCTGTGCCCAGGGTGCGTGGCAGCAAGCCAGCCCTCACGGTGGGCACTCCCTAGGTAAGTGGCCCTGAGCGAGCACCCCCGAGGTGTTGGCCTGTTCCCCTTAGACCTCTTTTCTGTGAAGTCACTCTGCATTGATCTCCAGTCTCTCTGTGCTTTAGCAGTAGGCTCCGTGTGTCTGGATAAGTCCTCATCTTCGTTCCCTCTTTCCCTTCCATTCCCTCTACATGTTGACTTTTCTGGGGTGGTGGGTGAGGGGAGGGGAGGAAGCGTGTCCTGCTGGTTAACACAGGGCTCCATAACGTGTGGGTCGGTGTTACTAAGTGGTCCTGGTTTCTGGCCCACTGCCTTTTGCCCTCTGGGCTGGGTAGCTATTCCTCAGGGCAATAGGCAGGATTTTCAGATTTCTCTTCATCTGCAGGGAGTGATCACAGCTGAGTTTAAGAAATGAACCAATCAGTCTCTCTGCCAAAAAGAGCCCTGTCCCATTTGCGCTCTTTCTTAGTACTGGGGTGAGGTCAGGACCCAGTCAGGCTGTGGCTGGAGACCTAGGCGCTCAATAGAGGGGGAACAGCAAAGAGGAACTGTAGATTTTGTAAGTGGATGTCTTTGACTTTGGGAAATGCAGAGTGAGAGGAAGGGCAGAAGGTGGTAACCCGTGAGCGCACTTACCATCCAATGCCACGTTATTTAGTATTGAGTATTGCTGAGAAACTGCAAGTTTGAAGAACTTCTCCTGTTTTAATTCATGTGAGTGTTAATTCCAGACTGAGTATCCCTTATCTGAAATGCCTGGGATCAGAACTATTTCAGATTTCAGATTTTGGATCATTACATGTATGCAGTAAGAAATTTTGGGGATAGGAGCCAAGTCTGAACTTGAAATTGATTTATGGTTCACATGCATCTCATGTACATAGCCCGAAGGTAATTTGATACGTGATTCTTGTATAATTTTGTGCATGAAGCATTGCTTCATGGTATGGATTTTTTTGGGGGTGGGTTGAGGTACCAGGGATTGAACTCAGGGCACTCCACCACTGAGCCACATCCCCAGCCCTATTTTGTATTTTATTTAGAGACAGGGTCTCACTGAGTTGCTTATTGCCTCGATTTTACTGAGGCTGGCTTTGAACTCGTGATCTTCCTGCCTCAGCCTCCGGAGCTGCTGGGATTGCTGGGGTGCACTACCATGCCTGGCTGGAATTTTTTTTTACTTGCGATGTCAGTGCTCAAAGAGTCTGATTTTGGAGCATTTCTGGTTTTAGATTTTTGGAGCACTATTGACCAACATGTATTTACCAATTACACTTGAAAACCCCAAATGAACGAATTGAATTCAGTCCCTCACCATTTACACAGTGCCTCATGAGCAGGACCTGCAAGGCCGGCAGTTGCACCCTTGAACTCAAGGGTCCTCTGAGTCCCTCCGTCTCAGGCTATTGCAGTTCCCTCTGGTCTGCAAATGACCACAAGAGCAGAGTGATGTAGTGGTCCTCAGTGAGGTGGACAGGGCAGTACCAGGGCTCAGGAAGGAAGCAGCTCATGACAAGGTAAGGCTTTAGAGAGGTGGGGACTTAAACCAGAATTCCATGGAATAGGTTGGTTGAGGCTGGTGGTCTGGTGGCTGCTTCTTCGGGAGGTGTCTCGAGACAAGGTTGGTAGACAAGGGCTGGTGGGGCAGGATGCAGGAGGAGATGAGGCACTGGGGGTCCTGGTTCTTCTCTCCATGCATGCCCATTCCACATCTGGTTGATTGTGAGGACTCCCAGGAACAGCCTGATGATGGTTACTCTCCACAGCTGCGTGATGGTCACCTTGCCAGGTCTTTACCCGCCCTGCCTCAGTTACTGCTCTGTACGGCTGTAGGCAGAACTGCTCTCAACCCCATTTGCAGAAGGGACAAACTGAAGCTCAGAGAGGTTAACAGAATTGCCCAAGTTCACACAGCACTGAAAGGGTAGATCTGAACCCAGGTCAGAGTGCAGAGACTGTGAGTTAGAAGCCCGTCTGTTCATTCTGAGTCTGAGCCTTGGTTATCCAGGAGTATGGTCCTTTCCCCTAGGTCAGGGTTTTCTGGGTTTCCTCTCCTGCTTCTCTGTCTTACCTCCTTCCATACCCCAAAAAAGGCAGGAAAGTTTTGACTTCAGCGGCAAATGTTGATATCATCACCTGAAGTCTCTAGTTCTGAATGAGACAATCTCTGGATAGATTGAGAAAGAAGAAAAACTTAAATTTGTAGTTAGGCTAGTGCTGGGAGTTACAGCTCAGGACTTGGAAGCTTTTTGTCTTTGATTTTGCTGTTCCATAAACCATTTTTTTTTTCTTTTTGGAACCAGGGATTGAACCCAGGGGCACTTGACCACTGAGCCACATCCCCAGCCCTATTTTGTATTTTATTTAGAGACAGGGTCTCACTGAGTTGCTTAGTGCCTCGCCCATGCTGAGGCTGGCTTTGAACCCCCTCCTGGCTCAGCCTCCCCAGCTGCTGGGATTACAGGCGTGTGCCACTGCGCCCGGCTCATAGACCCTTTTAATTTACAAATAGAATTCCAATCAGTGGCAGTAGGACTGGGGCAGATGTGGTGAGCAGACTGACGGGAAGGCTGTGTGGAGAGGGAATCTTCTCAGTTTGGCCAAGCCCAGCTGTTTGGCCAGTGTGGCTGAGGTGAGGAGGTCCTTGGCCTTCCTGCAGGGTCCCTGCCCCAGCTGCTTCTGCTCCTCGGACTCTAAGGACAGACCTGAGGTTTGAACCTGGGCTCTGCCTCTCAGTAGCAGTGTGGACCTTCAGATCCCTGGGCCTCATTCCCCCTGTGACGAGGAGGTAATGACAGCCTTCCAGCTCTGTGGCTCAGAAGTAAGTGAGTAAATACTGAAAGCCACATCCTCAGAGCCACGTTCCGACCAAGTCACGCAGGCACCCACCTGCCCCTTTCCCTACAGTGTCAGCCTGGGCATTCCTGGGGACTCAGTGGTGACAGGGAATCAAGCAGACTCGTCATCCTTCATTAAACTCTTACAGAAACAGAAGGGTCTTGGTAAAATCTAGGTCCCATGGAGTCGCCCCTGCCCAGAACCCCTGGTGGCTTCAGGACAAGGCTACATCTGCCCCATGAGCTGTGTGACTCTCTAGCTGTGCCCCTTGTGGTCACACTGCTCTGGCCACACTGCTCTGCTGTCCGGACCCAACTTGCCCCCTCATCCGCCTGCCCTGCCCCCCTTGATCCTCTTCCCGGCTTTGCTTCTTGCTTCGCACTGGCTGCTGTCTGCCATTCTGTTCAGTTAGTTACATTGCCTCTGATCTGTCCCCCAGGAGAGAAGAGGCCCACGGGGAGAGGCTTTTGTCTACCCCCTTGCCTGCTGGATCCCCATTGCCAACCCAAAGTTCATTTGCCAAGCAACTCAGTGTGTAGCAGACTTGGGGGTCAGGGATCATTTTCCATGGTGTCTTTGGGGTGCAGGTTACAGCCTCCCCGGTGACCTGTCTTGATGCACACCTCTTCTTTGGCTCCTTCACCCCCAAGTCACACCTAACAGGCAGGAGCCACACCAGCAGCCCTATGACTGCATGGCCAGGAATTGAGCCGCACACAGGGCATGATGTTCCTGCTGTCATCTGTCCTGGTTTGAGATGCTCCCTCTGTCCAGATGGCTGATTGAAAGAGGACCTGGAAGTACCTGTGGATGAGGCTGCTGCCCTCCCTGGGCACCTTGTTCCCCCTTATTCTCAAGAAGAGCATTTCAGGACTGAGCAGGTGGGGCACCTGGCCACCTCGGGGCCCCTGGGACCCCAGTTCTACAGGTGTGTCTTGGCTGTGTCGGCCTTCCAGCCTTTCCAGAGTTCTTGTGTCCTTGTCTTATTTCTTCTCCCGATCAGAGGGAGCTGGATGGAGCAGTCCCTTCAGTATGCTGGACACTTCCTAATTTAGTGGCATTTATTTAGCTCCTGCTGCATGCATGCTGGGCACTTTTTCACTGCTCTGTAGGTTTTGACTTATTCAATTTTAATATTAACATCTTTTTATTGTGATAAAATTTCTAGAACCTGAAACTTACTGTTTTTTCACCATTTCTAAATGCACAGTTCAGTAGCATGAAGTGCTGTCACCTGGTCACACAGCATCGCCACTGACCATCTCCGTTTTCCATCACCCCTGCATGAAGCTGTGCCCAGGAAGCACTGACTCCCGTTTGCCTCCCCTGCCCAGGATGCTGCTGTCCTGCCCGTTGCTGCCTCTGCCCTCTCTCGTTACCTCATCCCAGTGGCACTGCGTAGCCCGTGTCCTTTGGTGGAGGACATAGTCCACTTAGTGTAAGGTTTTCAATACATCCCTGTGGTGGTGTGCATCACAGTCTCACTCTCTTTTAGGGTCGAATGAGTTTTTGTCATGTGTATGTACTGCATTTGTTTATCTGTCTCCTCCTTTTTTTTTGGAACCAGGGATTGAACTCAGGGACATTCGGCCACTGAGCCACATCCCCAGCCCTATTTTGTATTTTATTTAGAGACAGGGTCTCACTGAGCTGCTTAGTGCCTCGCCCGTGTTGAGGCTGGCTTGGAACTCTCGATCCTCCTGCGTCAGCCTCCTGCGTCAGTCGCTGGGATCACAGGCATGCGCCACCACGCCTGGCTTGCCTTCTCCTTCTGACTGCCGTGAGCACAGCTTTGCTGGCCGGGGGATTCTGTGTGGGCCATCCTGGAGGTCAGCCGCAGCCCCACTGTCTGCACAGGGATTGCAGGAGTCAACACTCCCCAGTCCTGGGGACTGAACCTGGGGCCTTGCACATACAAGGCAGGCGCTGTACCACTGAGCCCAGCCCCATTCCTGCCCTCCCTCCCTTCCCCTCCTTTCTTGCTTTCTTCCTCCCTCCCTCCCTTCTTCCTCCCCAGTAGCCATCCTGGTAACTGTGACCTGGTGTCTCATTGTGTTTTCATTTCCGCTTCCCTAATGACTAGTGATGAGTGTCCTTGTCCACTTGCATACCTCCCTGGAGTGTTTGCTGTGTGGCCGAATCTGGGCTCCTTTGTTATTCTGGATAGGGATCCCTTTTCCTCCCCCTCCTTTGCCTGGTCCTTTCACTCCCTTCATAGTGCCCTCTGATGCGCAGATGCTCTTAATTTTGATGAAGTCCCACTTGGCTGGTTTTCATTGCTGTTGTTGCTGTGCTTTTGATGTGAGCTGTGCACATGGTAGGAAATGTCACCAAGGCCATCCACTGGGAAGTGACCCAGCACAGGTCTGACCACTTAGCTATGTGGCCCGAGGTTCCTGCTCTCTATGCCAGTGGCCACTGCCTGGCTCTGCCTCATCTTGCATGTCCCCTCAGCAGCTCTTTCGGTGGTGGTGGGGGCATGACCCCATTTTTCACATATGTGGTGGTGGTAGGGGGGGCACCAGCCCTCTTGTACCTGGCAAGAAATCTTGTGCACCCACCCTGGAAATTCTGGCATATCACATCATGTTTTGTGGGTTGCCACCCACAAAAATCAATGGCTCCTGCTATGTTTTAAATGTCCCACCAAAACTCATTGTGAAGTTTAACCCCCACCGCGAGATGTTAAGAGGGTGGGAACCTAATCCACCATGGCATTGGGAGGTGGGACCTTGGAAGATAACACTGACTGAGGCCAGGAGGGTGGGTCTCTAATGCAGTGGGGCTGTGGCTTTGTAAGAGCTGGGGAGAGCTGGGCGTGGGGGCTGTGCCTGTAATTCCAGCAGTCAGGAAGCCTGGGAAGCCCCAGGCGCGAGGATCACAAGTTCAAGGCCAACCTTGGCAATTTAGCAAGACACTGTCTCAAAATAAAAAAAAATTAAAAAAGAAAAGGGCTGGGGATGTGACTCAGTGATAAAAAGCCATTGAGTTTGATCCCCAGTAGGAAAAAAAAAAAAAGAAAAAAAAGAAAAGAAAAAAGAAAAAGGAAGACCTGAGCCAGGTGCTCACCATGTGACGCCCTCGGCCACCTTGGGATTTTGCAGAGTCCCCACCAGCAAGAAGGACCTTACAGGATGCAGCCACCTGATTTTGAACTTCCACCTTTCAGAAATATGAGGAGAATAAATCCTTCTTCCTTACGAATCGCCCCAGTGTGAGGTGTTTGGTTAGAGCAATGTATAACCTCTAAGGTGGCTGCAGACATTTCCAGTGTGACAGATGGAGAGTGAATTTGTGTAGCGTCCACCTTGATTCTATTCTACAGACAAATGTCCCAGGTCCTTCATGAGGCGTGCTAGGAAACACCTAGAACCCACCGCCCTCCTAAGAACAGATGGCTACCGCTGAGGGCCCCCTGGAACCACCTCTCTTTCGAGCCCAGAGACAAGCACTGAATGAGCTCTCCTGCTTTTGGCCTTGTGCCCTGTGGGTGTTTAAGGATCCCTTACACCTGTCGGGAGCTAGAGCTGATGCAGAACTGACCCCCAGAAGAGGGGCAGTGAGTCCCAGAAGGTCAGGCAGTGGTAGCAGCCCAGTGACTTCCTCCTCCAGGTGGGCCCAGGGTGCCTGGCGGGTTCCCAGGGCAGCTGGTCGGCTCTCTTCCTGGGTGGGGTTTTCCCACCTTTCCACTCCTCCAGCTTCCCATTTTATGCAAGTAACTAAGCCGGCAGGGCTTCTCCTTCAGGGGAGCTGTGTTTGCTTGATACCCCCAGCCAGGATAAGCCTTTCAGGAACTGATATCCTAATTGCAGCTGAATAGAAGGGGCTAAACAGAGGCCCCACCCCACTCCGCAGGCCTCCTTGAGTACTTTAATAGTTGCTTAGTTCCTGTGTAGGCTGGCCTGACATTCCACACTTGAAGCCCAAATTAGGGGAGGAGGGATCAGGCAAGTCACCTGGTTCATCAGCAAGTAAGTTTTTTCTTGTTTGTTACTGAAGATTGACTCCAGGGCCTCACGCCTGCTGTGCGGATGCTCTAGCACTAAGCTGCACCCCCAGACCTTTTTCTTATTTTTTATTTTGAGTTGCTTAGGACCTCATTAAGTTGCTGACATGGCCTCAAACTTGCAATCCTCCTGTCTCAGCCTCCCAAGTTGCTGGGATTACAGGGGCCTGGCCATCAGCAAGATTTATTCACTCCTTTATTGCGTCAGGCCTGCAGTCTGAACTTTTTAAAATCTGGGCCTCTGCCTGGGAATTTGAATCATTCTGATGGTAAGAGAAAGAACAAAGCTACTTGCTGTCCACAGGCAAAGGGCAGTGGGTGTGGACACAAAGCATCCCGGGTACAGGGCCGGCTTCCAGCTCCTGGGTGGATTTGAGTTCTCCTTCTGTGCTGCAAGGCTCTGAGATTTTCTTGGGCGAGTTCTTTAGCCTTCTGGGTTTCAGTTCCTCTATTTATAAACTGCTAGCTACTTACAGTGGGGATTGAGATAGATTCAGAGCCACAAGCACCGCCCTGACTGCCAGGGGCTTCTGTGCGCTGGTTGCTCTCACCCAACCTACCCCTGAGCCCTAGAATCCACCCATGGGGTCTGTGGCTGGCACAGCGGTGCTTGGATAATCTGGGTAGGGGCATTTGGTGCTTTGCAGTTTGCAAAGCCCATTTACACCTGTCACTTCCCTCTATTCCTTCCCAGCAGTGGAGCTGGGAACTCAGGCTTGAGCCCAGTCTGCAGAATGATGCCCACGGCTTCCCTCCTCTTGGACCTTGGCTTCCTCACCTGTAAATCCTTGTTAGTGCACATGCGAGGACTGGGCCTGCTTCCTGGCTCTGTTCCTCGCACACTGCATCTATATTTAATCTGTATGTTTAATCCTTATGACGACTGATTTGATCTCCCTGCTTTACAGTTGGGGAATAGGAGGCAGAAAGCTAAGTGACTTCCAAAGTGAAGAGCTGCCGCAGGGCCAGAGCCAGCACCGGAAGCCAGGAAGCCTAGCTCAGGCCTGCGCTTCTTCACCAGTATGCTCGCCTCCCTGGGGGCCATCTCTAGGTTCCAGGTCGATGGACTGGGGTGGCACTGCAGAAGAGCCCAGGACATTGAATAAGTTTATTAGTGGCCCCCGCTGGCTCTCAGGTTCAGAAGCTTAGTGCAGTCAGGGAAAGTGACCCAAGGTGAGAGGAAGTGTGGAGGTGGGACTGGAGGGTGGGTGGCCCCTTGTCCTTGTACACAGGTCCTGATGGGTCCCATCTGGCAGCTAGCTCCGAGGATCATCCACATTTTTCATTCTGGAATGTCCCTGGATTGAGTATGGTTCTAAGGGTGAGGCTGATATTCTGGGCTTGAAACTCTTTGCCCCTTTTTTTTTTTTTTTTTGGTACCAGAAATTGAACTCAGGGACACTGACCACTGAGCCACATCCCCAGCCCATTTTTGTATTTTATTTAAAGACAGAGTCTCACTGAGTTGGTTAGGGCCTCACTAATTTTCTGAGGCTGGTTTTGATCTTGTGATCCTCCTGCCTCAGCCTCCCAATCTGCTGGGATTACAGGCGTGTGCACTCTTTGCCTTTATAGAGAAGTTACTGGCGTGGTTGCTCCAGTGTGCTCTACACTGTACCCCCAGCTCGGCCTGTTTGGGATTGAGCCTGAGTTTGGAAGGTAAGTTCACGACCAGTCATCCATGCCTCCCTTGCCTCCACCCACCATGGGGAAGGGGTGTCTC
>JAJEJO010000520.1:723847-820236 GCA_020662805.1 Glaucomys volans | reverse complement strand
GCTCAGCCTCCCAAGTCGCTTGGATTACAGGCGTGCGCCACCACGCCTGGCTACATTCTGCTTTTTAAGGATGCGGATGTCATCCAGCTGTTGAGTCTTTTAAACTTCCTGATGTTCCTCTGGAAACAGAGAAGGGTGCAGGATGCATGATGGGATCCCTTTAAAAGTCCAGGCATAGGGGCTGGGATATAGCTCAGTTGGTAGAGTGCCGCCTTGCATGCATGAAGGCCCTGGGTTCAATCCCCAGCACCACAAAAAAAAAAAAAAAGAAAGAAAGAAAAAAAAAAGAAAAAAGTCCAGGCATAGGAAGGTTTCATTAACTTCTTTTCTTTTCTCTTTTTTTTTTTTTTTTTTTTTGGTACCAGAGATTGAACCAGGGGTACTTAACCACCGAGCCACATCCCCAGTCCTTTTTATATGTTTTATTTAGAGACAGGGTCTTGCTTAGTTTTTCAGGGCCTCCGTATGTTGCTGAGACTGCCTTGAACTGGTAGTCCTCCTGCCTTAACCTCCTGAGCCACTGGGATTACAGGTATGTGCCACTGTGCCTAGGAACTTAGTGACTTTCCTGCCATCCCCAGGGCAGGTGTAGTGTGTCTCTGTAGGGAAATGGGCAGCTACTTGCTGAGCTGGTGAAGAATCCCTGAGCGGTGAGTAAAACAAGAGAACTAAATTTCTAGGCAAGAGGCCTGAGTTCTGTCCCTACCACAGGTCCACCAGGTACCCTGGGAGGCTGAGACCCAGAGGCTGGGACTAGTTTAGCTCCAACTAAAACAGTGCTGTCCAGGTGCTTGATGCTTGAAGATTCTTTTTTAAAATTTTTAAAAAAATCATAGAGGGACATAATATCTTTATATTATTTATTTTTATGTGGTGCTGAGGATCAAACCCAATGCCTCACACATGCTAGATAAGCACTCTGCCACTGAGCTACAGCCCCAGCCCCTTGAGGCTTGAGATGTAGAAACACCTGAATCGAAATGTGTTGTGCATGTAAAATACACACCATATTTTGAAGACTTAGTTAAAAAGAAGAGAGAGATAGACCATAGAATATCTTAATATTTTTTACATTGATTACATGTTGAAATAAAATTTGGATATACTGGGTTAAATAAAATATATCATCAGCAACCATTTCACTTGTTTCTTTTTAAACTACATATGCGGTTAGCATTTTTCTGTTGGACACTGCCAAGGTAGACCCCGGGAGGGGGGCTTCAGAGTTGAACGATGTGCATCCTGCACAACCATGTGTGGCAGACCTCTTAGGTCCACATCAGACTGCTTGGGACTGAATCTTGACTTTACCAATAATCAGCTGTGTGTATTGGTTTAACTGCGTAACTGAACTTCAGTTGTCTTATCTGTAAAATGAGTGTGGTCATAGTACTTACTTCATAGTGCCTGTGAAATGCTTGGCGCGCTCTCTGGAGCAGTGAGTTTGGGTTGTCTCATTGTGATTGCAGTGGTGGTTGCTTTTCAGAAACTGCAAACATGTAGATGCAAAGATGCAGTCAGTGGGGAACCAGGAAGGGACGGAAGCAGAAAATTGATGTGATTATTGGAGGGCAGGAGCCATCTGGGCAGTCATTGTGCGTTCCCAGAGCGGCAGGACTTCAGCCTTGGGAGAGGAAGTGCTGAGTTGAGGCAGACAGGAGATGGGAGGACAGGGTGGGCAGGTGGGACGCACCTGCAGGGGCTCACGAGGCGGGAACCTGGCTCCCTTGGGAGCTGCAAGGGCTCAGGTCTCCAGGGCAAGTTGCAGTGTGTTAGCGGGAAGGGAACCAAGCTCTCGGGGCCAGCAGCAGGTGTGATGGGGCTTGCTGTTCAAGGGAGCCAAGGGGCTTTGGAGCCTGGGAGTTGGGGATCACATCATCCCAGAGGCTGTGCGGGGCAACGAGGGTAAGAGAAGATGCTGCTTCTGCAGCCCATGGGGTCCATGTGTTCTCATGTTACAGTTGAGCCTGAGTCTTTGAAGGGCCACCTACTGTGTGCCCATGTCTGCAGTCCCCTCCCAGCGTCTCTGCACAGGCCTGGCACTGCAAATGGCATGCCCCTCAAGCTGGCCTCTGTCTGCCAGGCTCCAGGCTCTGGTGCCAGCCTCCAGTCATGGCTGTCAGCCTGTCCCCTGACAGTGACTTTGTAAGGACAGGGAGCTTCTTAAACATACGGGGTATGAGAGAAAGACATGAGCATGGTGGTAGGGTAAGAGCTTCTGCTCTTAGTGAGTTTAAATTCTGGTTTTAATGTCTTAAAAAATAGGTTTCTAATGCAAGTAACACATGCATGTATTTTATTTTATTTTTCTTTTTGGTACTGGGGATTGAACCCAAGGGCACTGGACCACTGAGCCACATCCCCAGCCCTATTTTGTATTTTTATTTAGAGACAGGGTCTCACTGAGTTGCTTAGGGCCTCGCTATGTTGCTGAGGCTGGCTTTGAACTCGCGATCCTCCTGTCTCAGCCTCCCAAGTGCTGGGTTACAGGCGTGCGCCACCGTGCCCAGCTCATGTATTTTAGATCAAGTAGGAAAGGCTTATATAAAAAGGCCCGAGCCCTTGGCCCCTGTCTGCCTGTCTGTAGTTCTGTCCCTGGAGTGAAGCAGGGGCAGGCCCGTATCTCTGAACAATAGGCCCCTGCTGCTGCCTCTCAGTTGACTCTGTGCCTGGGCCTTCAGCAGTGTCTGGTGACTCAGCCTCGGCCAGGCGGAGGTCCACATGCCTCCCCTGCCGCATCCACCCCCAGTTCTCCAGCATCTGTGCTTTCCACATTGGCAAGGTGTGTGACATTTATATTCCCTCCACACCCGTAATTAAGACTTCTGTGCCTTGCCTGCCAGAAGATTTCTATTTATTTATTCATTTGTTTGTTTATATTTTGCAGTACTGGGGTTGAACCCAGGGGTGCTTTACCACTGAGCTACGTCCCTGCCATTTTTTGTCTGTTTTAGTTTTTACGTTGAGACTGGATCTTGCTAACTGTCTGAGGCCGGCCTCGACCTTGCAATCCTGCCTTGGCCTCTCGAGTCACTGGGATCACAAGGGGTAGCTCCACGCTCAGCTGTTAGATTAATGCTGGGAGTTGGAGACTTCTCCACGGCCTCGCCACGGCGGTTGATGCACATCCTACCCAGTAGACTCTGACCGCGTGCCTGTTCTGGCCAGCTGTCCCTTTGTTCTGGGCTTTCTAACTGCCTGCACTTTCCTTGAACCACCTTTATATCCTGAGTACAGCAGCCCCCTCTTATCCACGGTTTTGCTTTCTGTGGTTTCAGTTATCCGTGGTCAGCTGTGGCCCAAAAATCATAGAGGGGAAATTCCAGAAGTCAACAACTCCTGAGTTTTGAATCGCTTGCTCTTCTGCGTAGT
Source organism: Glaucomys volans (assembly GCA_020662805.1). Classification (NCBI taxonomy): domain Eukaryota; kingdom Metazoa; phylum Chordata; class Mammalia; order Rodentia; family Sciuridae; genus Glaucomys; species Glaucomys volans. Next base: position 816,864 of record JAJEJO010000520.1, on the reverse strand, counting down.
GCAGTGAAACCTTGCACGGTCTTCCTCCGGCCTGCCTGGGCCGTGAGTCACCCGTGCAGCATATCCTCACTGTATGCACTACCTGCCCCATAGCTGCTTAGCAATGTGGGTTATCAGATCGACTGTCCTATCACAGGGCCTGTGTTCAAATAGCCCTTAGTTTACTTAATAATAGCCCTGAAGTTCAGGAGTAGTGAACCTGGCAATTTTGGACATTCCAAAGAATAGCCATAAAGCGCTTCCTTTAGGTGAAAAGGCAAAAATTATTGGCTTACAAAGAAAAGAAAAAGCCAGGCATGTCTCAGGAGGCTGAGGCAGGAGGATTGCAAGTTCAGAGTCAGCCTCAAAAACTTCGTGAAGCCCTAGCTAACTGAGTGAGACCTTGTCTCAAAAGAAAAACTATAAAGGGTTGGGCATGTGGCTCAGTGGTTAAGTGTCGCTGGTACCAAAAAAAAAAAAAAAAAAAAAAATGGGGGTCTGGGAATTTAGCTCAATGGTGGAGCACTTGCCTAGCATGTGCAAGGCCCTGGGTTTAGTTTCCAGCACCACAAAAACAAAGAACCAAAAAAATTTGTATGCTGACATTGCTAAGATTCTAGGATAAATTATTGTTAATTTCCTACTGTTTCTGATTTTTTAATTAAACATAATAACAGGTGTGTATGTAAACACATGTCATGCATAGGGTTCAGTACCATTGAAGGCGAGGCATCCACAGGCGGTTTGGAGTGAATCCACCAGGACTGTTCTTCCTGGTCTCTCAGGTGACTCCCGTGGTTTCTTGGACCCCTGCTCCCCAGTGCTCTGATTGCTGTAGTTCCAGCTCAGTGTAGACAGATCCTCAGTGTAGATGGATCTTCTCTGTTCCTCACTGCTCTTCTGGGCTGGAGCCCCTTCCTACTGGATCTTCCATCTGTCTTTTCTGAGTTTCACTCTCTGATTTTGCAGGATCATGTAACTTTGTTAGGTGCATCATGGGAAAATGACAGGAAGGCAAGCTAAGTGAATTCTTCAGTTGATCTCAAATGATGCTTATTGCTCATTTTATCCAGTGACACAGGTCATAATTTTTTTTCTTCCAAATAATGGTTATATTTATGAGGATGTGTGTGCATGTATCTTCAGGTGTGTGTGTGGGTGTGTGTGCGTGCACATGTGTGCATCAACCTAGTTCCATCTTCCAGATTTTTTTAGAATAAATTGCTGTAGCTGGAATTACCAGAGTAACAATTCTAGAGCTTTTGAGGCTCTTAGTGCACATGACTTAGTTGTTTTCTGATTCATTTCTGTCGAATTCAGTGACAAGATATCTCACAATTCTTCCTGCATGGAGTTGCTTTCTTATGAAGTGGAGTCTCTGAGTCCCAGGAGATGTGGCGTTGCTGAGGTGAAGGAGATGACTCTTCAGGGTTTGTCACTGCGTCTCAGTGTGCTTTTGGCTTTGGGAGCAGTTTCACAGGGGCACAGAAAGTTTTTATCTTGAGGTTTGCTGTGGCTGAGTGGAAAGAATCCTGTTCTGAGTCTGGACCCTGATCCTGGAGAGTCAGCCTCACCCAGGAAGACTGTGGGAAGTTGCTTGGTGTCCGTTAACCTTGTATTTTCAAGTGTGAAAGAGTGGATAACAACAGCCTCTTTAGGGTGGTTGGAGGGTAAAGTGAAATCATGTGAGTCTGACTGGAGCACTGCCATGTTCCTTTTCAGGATGTGTTAATGGAAGTCAGAAGTATGGCTCTTGTGCATAGCACCAAAGGGCTAGGGTTCTGCCTCTGATGCTTTTTCTTACTGGATATTTGTATTAGTAAGTTTTGGGTCACTGTAACAAAATGCCTGAGATAAAAATTTGAAAAGAGAAAAGGTTTGTTTTGGTTCATGGTTTTATAGAGTTCATTCCGTGGTTGATTAGCTTCGTTGGTTTGGGACCTGTGGGGAGGTAGCACATCATGGAGAGAGAATGGTGGAAAGCTGCTCACCTCATGGTGGCCAGCAAGCTGAAGAGAGCGTAAGAAAGAGAGAAAGGAAGAGTCCAGTGGCCCTTCAAGGGTACACCCCCCCAGGGACCTAAAACCTTCCACTAGGCCACCTGTTAAGGTTCCACTACCTTCTAGTAGGGCCATGCTAGTGACCAAACTCTGATGCATAGCCCTAGGGGATGGCACACCACAGCAGTGTTCCTTGCAGAATCATGTGTCCTTCCTGGGTACAGAGACCTGTGTCATATGGCTTGCAGCTCTTCCCCAGTGACATGCCTCTTCCCTAAAATGATGAGAAAGAGCAGAGTGCATCTGCATCCTATTTCCTACCCTTTACCAGCCATAGGACTTTGGGCAAATTGCTTCTCCTTTTGACCTGAGTTTTGTTTTCTGCAAAATGGGAATAATAGCCCCTAATTCCTAAGAGAATCTGGCAGGCTACACAAGGTAGTGCCTGGAACTTGCCTGGCCTGGTGCGGGATCCCAGCCAGTTCTCAGGGAAGGCCAGTTAGCACTAACAGACACCGCAGACCCAGCCATGCCCTCCATCGCGTCCTGACAACCCGCACTGTACCTTCTTGAGCTGCTTGCTTCTGGCTGCTGCCTGGGCGGGTTCACAGCTTGGAATCTTCACAGTCAGAAGGGACCCAGCCAAGCTTGTCATTTGATGGATGACAAACTTAGTCTCCAGATGATAAGTGACTATTTTGGAATCTCCTAGTGCATGCACACACACACACACGCGCGCACACACACACACACACGCACACACACACAGGCAGAAGCACATATGCACAGGCTGGCTCTGGCGTGGTGCACCAAGACAGCACCTGCTGCTGGGGAGGTGGACAGGGGCATCTGGGCCAGAGGGAAGCCGCAGTGGCATTGGGACCCTTGCATCCACGTGCAGACCTCACCCTAAGTATCTTTTGGTCCTTGAAAGTCTACCAGATAGTGGGAAGTCTTTGAGTGGCCTCCTGCTGCTTAATGCAGGCACAGAAGCCCTGAGAGGTGGTTTTATCGCTGTCCATGTGAGCCCACGTCCCTGCCTCCCAGCCAGAGCGCTGGCCCATACTCACCTAGGCTGTCTCCCCCTTTGTCTGCCTCCCCATCTGCCCTGAGTCCTGGACATGCAGCCTTGGTTCCGGGGCAGCTGACCAACCCACTCTTCTTCTGTTCTGGGGTGGCCTGGGTGGGGGAACCATGGGCCTGACCCAGAGTCCTGGGGCTGGAGGCCTGGGCTGCCTCCTGCTGGCTCCTTTCCTGCCAGGGGCTCCCAGTGCAGGAGGAAGTGGTTGAGGAGCTCCCTGTCCTCCTCTGAACCAGGGCCTCTCCCAGCGATTTCAGGGCTGCCCCGCTGTCAGGGCTGAGCTGCTCCCCAGGCTCTATGTGCCGAGTTGGCAGCTCCCCAGACACATTTCTTCCCCTTACTTCTGACACACAGGGTGGATTCCCTGTTCCGCCCCTGATCATGAGTCTCAGGGGTCATGTGAGTTGAGTCCTGCAGGAGCATCATGCTTGGTGGCCCTGAGGACACAGAGGAGGAAAGCCTGAAATCCATCTTTCTCCCTCTCAGAGCTTTTGATCTTCATCCTGGCACAAAGCCCTGTCCCTCATTTCCCCCAGTCCATTGTCACATCTGGCAAGCGGGGCTGTTAGGGCTGAGTTACTACTCTAAGGAGGCCATCGAGTTCAATGGTGAGCAATTGCTTTTCTGTCTAGTGACTACTTCAGGAAGCATAAAAGAGTTTAAGGGCCTCACTTTTGTTACTCCATCTGAAATGGGAGGAGCCCTGTTGAGCCATGGGGGGGTGCTGGGGGTGTATCTTCTTACCCCCTGGAATTCTCCACCACTTGGGGTAGAAGGAGGGGCTTCTTACTATCTCTCCAATTCCTTGCTATTCAGGTGAGGGAAATTGAGGTCCAGAGTGGGCATTGCCCACTGGAGGGATAGGCCCTGTAAGGTTTGCCATGGATGGGACGCTGTTATCCTAAAACAACCACCCACAGTCACAGTGATCACAACAAGAGGTCCCACGTGGGCCTCTGTGTCCCTGCTGGGGTGGGAGGTCCCGTGGCTTCTCCTCCCTTCCTGATGGCAGCCCAGGCCTGTGTGTTCGGACTTCTCCTTGGCTGGAGATGTATTTTGAAATTTAAATGATAAAGCAAACAAGCCCTGTTTTCATGGAAGCTTTAGAAAACTTGCGTGAAACCTCTCCACCGTGGTTTCGGGAGCCAGCAGAGGCCAGGTTTCCTTTCATGCCCAGAGAGAGAGGGACCTTGAGGAGACTCCCTCGCAGAGTGAATGACCGCATTCATCCCGGCGAAGCTCAGCGAATGAGCCAGAAGATGATGCCCGTCCTCCCCAACTCACGCTTTTATGTGTGTGCTTGTGGCCAATTTGTCTTCCCTCAAAATGGAGAGCTGACAACATGGGCAATTTTCTCCTGTTAAAAATAATTATATGCCAGATGCCATTCCAAGTTCCGCGCCTCAACCAGTTAAAGATTTTTGGATCTTTTGCCCAGAATGTCTTCACAAGGTAAGCTTGTTAGCGTCGGAGCCAAGGGTAATAATGATGATTCAGGTCAGGGACTACAGAGGACTCTGTGATGAGCAAAAAAATAATTATTGCATATTGCATATAATAAAACCTTTAATATGTATATTAAAAATATATCTCTCTATATGAGATGGGTGGTCTCAGCAACAAAAATGTCCACTGCAGCTGCGGAAGGAAGCCTTGCTCCATTGCTTTTAAGTTTGCTCTTGAAGCGGTTGGGAACTAGTTCCTCTCCCCTTGGTAACCAGAGCTTCCCAGAAACCCTTTCCAACACAAGAGCTGCTGGACACCTTGTAAGTAGGAAGAGCTTTTAGGGGTTGCTTCTCAGGCCTCGCTTTATTTTTATTTTTTTTTAATTTAACATCAGTTCTAAAAAAAAATAGTGGCTGCTCAGTCCTCATCAAGAACTTGCTTTTTGGAGTCGGATGAGGCTTGAATCTCTACTATGTGTCACATCTGAGCTTTGTGAATTTGAGCAGAGGACATCTCTTCTCTGATGCTTAGTTTCCCATCTGTAAAGTAAGAACAAGAATTCTGCCTTTGTGGGCGTGGGCGTGGACTGGAGGGAATGTTGATGTATGTTAGTTTCCTAGGGCTGCCATTATAAATAGCCACAAACTGGGTGGCTTTCCATCATGGACATTTAGCAGGGCATGGTGGCACACACCTGTACTCGCAGGGACTCTGAAGGCTGAAGATCACAAGTTCCAGGCTGGCCTGGGAAACTTGGTGAGACGTTTAGCAACTTAGCGAGACCCAGTCTCTACGCTTCCTCCTTGACAAAAGATTTATTCTCTCACAGTTCTGGAGCTTAAAGTCCAAACTCAGGATGTCAAGAGGGCCACGCTCTGTCTAGGCTCTCAGAACTGTTGACTGGCCTCTCCTCGGACTGGTGGTTGCAGGCAACCTTTGGTGTTCCTGGGCCGGAAGTTGCATGGCTACAGTTTCGCCTCTATTGTGTCTGACCTTCACCCCTGTACAGGTGTCTCATCTCCTCTTCCTACAAGGATGCTAGTTGTTGGATTAGGGACAACCCTGATCTAGTGCAACCTCACCTGGACTGGTTATGTTTGTGAAGATCCTATAAAAGTTGGTGCATGATTTCCCCACACCCCGCTTTTAGGGTTAAGGGAGGTCGTCACTGGCCAGCTAAAATAATAATAAAAGGCTTCTTTTGGCTTTATGTGATCGGCTTGGATGACTTTATTTCTTTGGGTACAACAGTGGTTGGGGCCATGGTCGGAGAGGAGCTTGCTGTGTGGAGTGGTGGCAGTGCTGTGGGGCAGCATGCTGGTTAGTTATTAGGGAGAGGGGTGGTGGCCTGAGCTGGGCGCGAGCCAGGCAAGTGGAGAGAAGATAGTAAACTTAGCATTTTTCGGTGGGATGCCTGGAAGGACTTGCTCACGAATTGGATTCAGGGAGTGAGAAAGGTGTATCAAAGGTGACTCCATGCTTGGCTTCAGTGACCGGGTAGCTGCTGGTGTCTTAAATGGAGGTGGAAGGACAGGAATAGAAAGTTCTGCTGGGACCTGCTGAATTGCCCACGCCCATTAGCTACTCACCAGGAGATGTCAAGGAGGCACTTGGCAAAGTGTGCCTGGAACTTGGTACAGTTGTGGTGAGAAATAGCATTTGGAGGATGTCAGCATGGAGACGGGATCTAACACCAAGGGACTGGATGGAGTATAGCCAGAAAAGATGACTGATCATGGGGCGTAGGGTGGGGGAGATGAGGAGGAGCTGGAAAGGTAGCATGGGGAGGGACAAGGAGGCAGGGAGGGAAGCCGGGAGCTTGTGAGATGGCAGAAGTATGGAGAAGAAAGTCCTGAAGACAGAAAGGCCAGGTAGGAGTAGGATGCACAGAGGTGAGGCTTTGATGATCTTGGTGGGAGTGACCCCTGGGAGCTGTGAGAAGGAAGTGAGTGCAGGGCTATAGGGTGACTGCCCTTGATTTTCGCCCCCTTTGTCTCTGCTCAGGCAAATTGGTGTCCTACGTAGACTTGCTTAAGGTCCTGTCAGCATCAGTACTGGCTTTGACGGTCACCTGAGGTGGTTCTCGACAGTGTCTTTGTGGATAGACGGACGGGGCAGGTTCAATCCCACTTTACCAGCGGGGAAACTGTAACTTCAGTTGTCAAGTTGTTTTCTTGGATGGTCTCTTGGAAGTCAGAGAAATGTGCGGCACCCCTGTAGGCATCCCCGTGGCCCAGAGCTTCGTGGTTCTGATTTGCCCAACTGGATTCTCCGAGGACCTGGGAGGCATGTCTGTGCTCCCAGGGCAGAGATGGCAAGCCCATGCCCCCTGTCACTTTCACCTCCACCTCCCACAGACACCACGGACCCATTGTGATCTTTTTCCTTTGAGCCTGGACTCAGCCTCAGAATCCCCTAGCCCAGCATTCCTATGTCCCGTCGGGCGGCTGACCTGTAAGATATGGCCACCTGGCCTTCTCGCCATGGTGCTTAACATGGTGCCTGGAAAATGGCTGGGGCTCAGCAAGAGGCTTTCGGGATGACCAAACGTGTGAGCATTTGTTCTCTGAAAATGCGGTGAAGGAGTCTGTCGCAAGAAGAGACGGGAGTCTCACACCGTTGGATGAGATGAAGAGAATCCATGTTCTGCACTGACCAAGTCTGAGGTTGCTGGACATCCATGAAGTTATTTAATGAATCTCGGAGTCTCTTGACATTCTGGAACACAAATACACACCATCCTGAGCAGAACTTGCCCTCCTCTTTCTGCAGGAGGGTTGTGGGCAACACCATCATGGTTTCTTGTCAGCTCCTTTGGCTGCTTTGGGTCCTGGTCTTTGCTGGTCACTGTACTTGATTGGGGGTTCCTCAGGTTGAGGGGAGGTGGAATGCCTTGGGGTCTGGGAGGGCCCGTCAGACCCCAGGCCTGTGAAGTGAATTGGGGTTTTGTGGCCTTTGCACAGGAAGTCCTGGCTCATTACCTGCTGTGTGCACATAATCCCTTGGGGAACAATAACTGGGATGGTACTCCCAGTGGCTGCTGAGGGATTCAGCTGGATTCCGCAGGTCAGCTTTGGTCAACAAGCAGGCATTCCATGTCCTTTCTACCTCGCTGGGAACTGCCCTGGGGACTCTGAGGCATTGTGTGCATTCCTCTCAAGGAATGCTAATATGCTGACCGGACAGGGGCTGCTGGGATGCGCCAGCCCCTCTGCTAGGCAAGTGCTCTACCACGGAGCTACATCCCCAGGCCTGCCTCCCGTCTTGCTCAGTCGGGTCCTCTTGTGTCTGCTCTAGCCTAGCCTGAGCCAGCCCCAGCTGGGCAAATGGATGGTGACCGGATGGACAAATTATTTTTCCTTGTGGATCCACCTTGTGGATCTCAGCATCTTGGCTGTCGGGCTTTGGCTCTGCCTGGCCCTAGAGGTATGTAAGCTGAGCCCGGGGGGTCAACAAATGTAGAGTCGTCATTTATCTCTGTCCTGTGTCTAGTCCAGTGATTCTGAAATTTTAATAGACATCAGCATCACCTGGAGGTCTTGTTGAAACCCAGAGGGCTGGACCCTGCCCTCTGGGCTTTAGGGTGAGGCTGGAGGATTGGATCTCTAATAGCTCACAGTGATTCTGAAGTTAGGGACCGTGTACCTCACTGTGCATATCCTCTAGTTCATTCTCCCTCCAGAGTCCCTGCCTCTCTGTCTTTACCCTAATTGTCCCTCACTGCCCATGTTTAACATCTGCCTACCGGGTGTTTGCTTCTGTGGCTCCCTTACATCTGTTACATACATACTAGTTAGAGGAGTCCTTTAAATTGCCTTAAAACCACCCCTTGTCTTCCCATTGCAACTCCCCACTCTTTGGAGACCCTGGCAACCTGATCCTGGCCTCTTCCCAACCTCCTCTAGTTGAACCTCACTTATTATTGCCCAGCACCCTGAACTTTGATTAGTTCATGGACACCCTTATTGATGTGCCACAGGACATTTGTACTTGCAGTTGCTCTCCCTGGAACCCTCTTCTCCAGCTCCTTGGAAGGCTGGTCTTATCCTCAGATCACTTCATCTCATAGGCCCTTTCCCCATCCTCCATTATTCTGTCACTGGATGCTGTTGATTGCCAAGTGGCACTGACCACAGTGTGTGGAAAGCATATTTGTTTTGCTTCTGTTTGGGGCGTGATTCCTGCACTAGAGGGTAGAAGCTCAGACCCTGGCCTCGTTCTCTGTGCTGGCTGATATCTAGTGTATATCCCTGAATGAGCGGGAGAGGAGTGAATGATCGGGTGCAGAGGCCCAGGTCAAGGCCACACGTGGAGAGACTGCATTTGAAGCCCCTGGAGCTAAGTAGACCCAGAGGTCGGGGACAATGGTGAAACTGCTACTTGCCAGCATGAGAGAGCAAGACGCACCAGGGCTTACGGTTCCTTCCAGGCACTGCGTTGGGGGCAGAAATCATTTAGTTACCCCTGTTGTCTCCGTTTTGCAGAGGTGACTGAGACCCAGGGAGGATCAGGAATCTGCCCCAGGAGCCTGGTTTGGACCTGAGCCCAGGCTTGAGTCTACACACTCATATGAGCCCCACTGTCCCGAGGGAGTCCGCTGGGCAGGGTTCCCCACTTCCTTCCATCCCAGGTGGTGTGACCATGTCCACTGGGTGGATGGGTGGTGGTGATAACGGTCCTCACTGGCCTGTTCTGCATGGAGATGTGGACGCCAGCCCAAGGGGCCATGCCTCCTGAGGGCGTGTTCTTGGGAGTCTCGTTCTCTCCACGTTTAACTACCACCTGGTGCCCACAGAGGGGCTCCAGATAAACTGGAGTGGGAGCTTGGGTGTCTGATTGGGGACACTCACGGGACAGAAGTGACTGAGGCTCACCTTCCAGCCAGCCCGAGTCTTGCTGGCCACGGGCTGGAGGCCTCAAGCAGCACTTTTCAACAGTTAAAGGAGAGAAAAAAGAAAAGGTTATGTTTGGGCCTCAGCTGCTGCCACTGACATTTTACCATTTAAGCATCTGTTCTTTGGAATACCAGAAATCAAGGGAGGTTGAGAAACATGATAATGACTTTCTGAGCCACTGCTCTTGGAAAACGTACTTCAGAATAAACATCTCTTGGTGCTGGGAATTGCGCCCAGGATCCCACACATGATGAGCATGGATTCCACCGCTGAGCTACCATCCCAGCCCTGGGAAATGAAAATTTCCTTTGCTTATTGTTTTTAGGAGGCCATGGACAACCTGTATGATTTCCTGGACTTTGCATCTTGATTCATTTGTCTTACTGGGGGATCTGAGAGGCAGGGAGGAGCTTGGCCCAGCTCGTTGCCAGGACACCAGCTCTGTCCCAGTGTTTGTGACCTTTGTGCTGCTTCCTTGAATTGGTTAGCTTTGTGGAGGACCGTGGACATCAGGTGGAGGCTTAAAGGGGTGTGACCATTACAAACCCCAGAATATGTGGGTACACATGATCCATGTGTCCCATCACAGTTCACATGCAGAGTGCTGTGGTCCTCTCCTGAACGCTTGTCTGGGGAGATGGCGAGCAATAGCATCCATGTGACATGTGCTCAGACAGGTGGGAAGGTTTGTCATTTGAAGGACTGTTGAGGAGTTAAAGCAAGTGACCCAGCTAAAATCACATGGGGTCAAAAACAGGGTCACTGTCATAGTAGCTTCTGTGTTGTTTATTGTGTGTGCAGCTTTTGGTCAACAACTCATTTTATCTTCATAATGATCCTAGAGTCTAAGAGCTGCTATCACATCCCTTCATTGATGGAGAAGCTGCAGCACAGAGAGATTGACTAAGTGTGGCCCAAGGTGACCCAGTTAATAAAAGGCTGGGGATTTGAAATGGAAGGTTGGAATTTGAACACAGATAATGAGACAGGTCCAGATGCATAAGGAAACCCTCAGGTCAGTCAAGAGGCAGTGGAGTCAGTCACAGTGCCTCAGCTGAGGGGGGTTTAGAGGAGGGACCATAGACAGAGATGTGGAGAGGTTAAGGGAACAACATGGAAGCCATGGGGGGGCTGTATGGCCATAGCTGGGAAGGATGGGCCACTCCTCAGGGCATAAGTGTGCAAGGAGCTGGCCCTGCCATGTGGATGGTATCCCCAAAGTCCTATCTGGAACTCCTCCTCATCTGCCCTCTGACCTCCTCCTGGTGTCTCCCAGGACTGAACTGGACTCACCCAACAGCCAGTACAGGAGCCTGCAGGCATCTGCTCCCTGGGCACCGAGAAGACAGTGGACTGAAGGTGGGGCAGCTGGAGGGTCACCCAGAGAGCAGGGAGAGGAGCGAGCAGGGGAGGGGAGTTGGGAGGTGAGGCCACACCACACAGGGCCTTCTGCTTTATTTGGATACAGTGGGCAGCCAGCGGAGGGCTGGAGCAGACCTGTTTAAATAGGGCTTTGCCATCAGGAGAACGTGCCCCCACGGTGGGTTGGGCAGGTCCGTGATTTCCCTTCCTTAGATGAGCTCCAGGACCCAGAGCCTGACTTGGGGAGGAAAAGGCCCTTTCCACTCCCACCAACCCCGTGAGCTGTCTGCCTGGTCTGCACACCCAGGGCCTGCCAGCCCCTAAAAGACAGGAAAGAGAAAGGAGCACTATGTCTCAAAAGAGGACATTCTGGGAGACTTGGTAACCAGAGCTCATCACAGAGCTGGGTTTTGAGTTATAGCATTTGAATCTTTATCCAGTGGAAAGCTTCTACAGGCCGTCCCCAGAGATTGGCGAATCCCGTTAGGATTTCTGAGAGCTATGATTGTATGGGATGCTGGGAGACAGGCTCAGGAGGGCCAAGGGTGTGGGCTGGCCATGCCGGCCCTCCTGGGTGGACTCTGTCACTGTCATGGCTGTGCTTCTGCAGAACAGGATGCATGGATGCTCTCTTGTCTGGTTGGGTTCTCTGAGGAGGGTGGCACCCAACTGGCTTTGCCCCTGCAGGAGGCTGGTGCAGCCCAGCCAGGGAATGAAAGGGGGGCCGTGCGGTGTGTGCACAGGGCGAGCTGTGGCTGGGTCTCTGTTGGTGAGCTGGTTCTCGCGGTGTGCCTGGGGGAGGCCCACACGCCCACAGTGTGTTAGGTGGGGTGGGCTCAAATGAACAGTTCCAACAGGTCCTGCTGCCGGGACCCCAGTGACCAAGTCACCCAGAAACCCCTTGCCGGCAGCAGTCCATTCTCACCTCTGTGTGCCCCTGAGCTTGCTCTGGGACCGATGATCTGCAACACAGGGCTTAACATCTTTGAACCTCAGTCTCTGTACTTGTCAAATGGGGACAAGGGGGAGAAAGTCACGGATTTAAGATTTTTTAAAAATTTTAAGATCTTCAGAATTTAAGATGGTATAAAACCCATACACACTGAATTGAAACCGTATCTGAATTGTGAATTTTTGGTCTTTTCCTGGGCCAGTGAGTGATATATGATATAGTCCCCTGAGCTGGGCTGGACAGCATCAGTGAGCCACCCCACCCATCAGGAGCTGAACTCTGGTGTTCCCTAGGTGGGGGGTTGGATGTATTTTGACTTTTTTCAGTTTGTGAGGTTTATTGGGACATAAGCCCACTGTTAGTGAGAAGCATCTGGGGGCTGTTGGGAGCAAGGGAGAGGTGCCCAGCATCTGTCTGACACAGTCCTGCTCAGTGAATTCCCTTTCACCTGAGGACTGGATCTTTGTGAACCTCTCATGGTGGGAAGGAAGGGGTGACAGGTGCTACTGTCCCCAGCCCATAGGAGGGCAGATTGGACTGGGAGATGCTAAGGAAACACGGTGGCCGAGGAGTCCCCTGGGGGAGTCTAGGTCTGTTTCTAGACCTCATGATCCCAGAGATGTACACCTGTATTTCAAAGGCACTTTAGTGCATTAAAGTTGTTACTATTTTTTAAATCATTCTATCACTTAGTTATATTTGTTATTTATTCATTTTTGATTTTTCTGTTGACAAGTTTTTGTTATTTACCTATTTATTTAAGGTGTGTGGTCCTTTAAACTATTATGAAAGTGGTGTATTCTTAATTCCTGCAATTTTATGCTTTCTCCCATTACTTTTTTTTTTTATTGATTTTGAATTTCTAAAACAAAAGCTAAAGATCTGTTTCGCTCTTTGATGGGGTTTTGTCCTGTTTTTTTTTTTTTTTTTCTTTTTCTGTCTCCTCATTCCTGGGCAGTATTTTTGGACTTCACAGAAAGTCTTTGTCTTTCCCAGACCCAGCCTTCCTGGAAGGTCATCTGCCTCTCCTTCCAGGGAGGGTCCTGCTGGGCCAGCAGTGACCCAGCAGTGACATGGGTTCAGGAGCCCTCCCTCTTGCTGTAGAGACCTCCCTCAACTGATTAGCCAGTCTTACCCAGAACTGTCACGGGCCAGTCTTGGAAGCCCACTGCTCCCTCCCTGGGTCCCCAGAGAAGTTGGGTCAGGTGGCCTCCAGGCACCCACCCAGCTCTCCACTGCCAAGGATTCTTGTAGTGGAAAGGAAAGGGGCGCAGGGCTAGAAGGCCAGGTTGGACTCCTCTCTGAACCTTCTGAATGTAAGCCCGTGCGAGTCTTCCAAGAGTCAAGAGCCCTGTGTCCTAGTTTGTAGAAGGGACAGGCAGGAGCCTACCCACCCAGGATTGGCCTAAGGATGGAGTCAGGTCATGCCCCAGCGGAGGTGTGCCACGGGCCAGGTCTTCATAAACCAGACAACTCTTGAGAGGTGCTTGCTTTCTTACATGAGGTCCTTTGCTGTTCTGGGCAGACCTGGCGTGATGTGCTCAGGGGGAACTTTGCACAGATTCCCTGAGGAGGCCCCTGTCTTTCTAGACAGTGTCTGCTGGGCCTGTGCCCTGGGAAGACACTGCCCACCTAGCAGGAGTTCTGGGTATTCTTTTTTTTTTTTTGAGGCGGTGGGGAACCAGGGATTGAACTCAGGGACACTCGGCCACTGAGCCACATCCCCAGCCCTATTTTGTATTTTATTTAGAGACAGGGTCTCACTGAATTGCTTAGGGCCTCGCTAAGTTGCTGAGGCTGGTTTTGAACTCTTGATCCTCCTGACTCAGCCTCCCAAGTCACTTGGATTACAGGCGTGCGCCACCACACCCAGCTCTGGGTATTCTTTACCGTTTCATGGGGACCCTCCTGACCTCTGAAATATGGACGTCTAGGGTTTTTAAAGGACTTCATTGGCATTGCTTAGTTGGTCTGGGCACCCCTGTGAATGGGAGAGCTTCCCAGTGAAGGCAGACCCCACGTTGTCTCATGATGGGTGTGACAGAGGACTTGAGAAGGGACAGAGCTGTGGCCCCTGGCGTTTGAGCACCTGTGCATGCTCCTCACTGGCTCGTTTCCCTCCTCTCCCTTGCCCACGGTGCCTCCCATGCCTCTACAGCCTGCACAGCCCTCTCGCAACCTTCTGATCCTCTGCTTCTCGTAATGCACCCAGCACCACCTCCTCCAGGAAGGCCTCTCGACTTCCATGCTTCTCTGTGAACAGGACCTTTCTCATCGCCTTGCGTCTGGTTGTCTGTCTTGTCCACGGAACTTAATTTCTTGGGGATGAACCTGGGTGTTATGTGCTTGTCACAGGCTGTGACAGTACCTGGAACCTCGCAGGTGTCTCAGATGGGAGTTACATGGGTAGTGGAGCCAGAGCCCTTCTGAAACTGGCAGGCGCTTAAATAACACATCAGCCAGGAGACGGACCGTCAGGGAGTGTTTTGGGGAGAATTATTAGTAGACTCACCGTCTGTAGAGTGGGGTGCTCTGTCTGCCCCACCAAGACCTCCTGAGGATTGATGTGCGGGAGAGTTTCAAGTGGGCATCTCTCTGGCCCTCGGTTTCTCTCTGAGCAGAACTCCTAAGAGTGTCCCTCCTGTTAGTTGCAGGGTCCCCTTCCCATCCAACCTGCACTTTGGGGAGCCTGGTCCTCAGCAGGGCTGCGCTGGCTCCTGTGGACCTTGGGGTGCAGTGGCATTTTCCAGGGGCACCTTCCACATCCCACCCAGGGCTGGGCAGTGAGCTTTGGAAGCTCCTCAGAGCACTGAGGCTCTACCAGCTGGGAGCAAGTGGGCATAAAGGTGAGCAGAGCGGTTGGTCTCAACGATGCCAGTGGCTCACAGAGAAAGGAAGCAGGTGGGCAGTTTCCTCTCCGATTGTGTCATGGAACCAGGTTCTTGGCTGGGCTTCGAGGCCGTGGCTGGCACCCGTACTGCCCTCGGTCTGCCCTCTGCTGCGTGGGGCTCCTTCCCTCTCTGGTCCTTCCCTCTCCTCCCAGCATTCCAAGTAGCAGAATATTTGGAGGCTCTGGTTGTGTCTGGAAGCTTTTTTCAACACTGTAGCACAGCTGGGCTTTCCTTTCTAGAACCATCTTTGTTCTTACCCTGTATCCCTACTGTGTGCTCCCTTGGGCTTTCTCCTGGATGGTCAGCTCTCTGAGGCCTGGAGCCCAAGTCCTGTGTGTCCAGGTAGCTCACCTCCCACGGAGCCTGGACACAGGCCAGGGTCCTGCTGATCATCGTGAGGCAAATGACTTTTCTGTGTGGGAAGACAGTTTACAGAAAACATGGGATGCAGCAGGGTGTGAAGGCACATGCCTGTAATCCCACCAGCTGGGGAGGCTGAGGCAGGAGGATTGTGAGTTCAAAATCAGTCTCAGCAACTTAGCAAGGCCTGAAGCAACTCAGCAAGACCCTGTCTCTAAATAAAATATGAAAAGGGCTGGGGATGTGGCTCAGTGGTGAGTGCCCCTGGGTTCAATTCCCAATACTGAAAAAATACAATAACATAGGATGTCTGGCCCACTCATCAAATGGGAATTACAAATCACAATACCCCTTTTTCCTATTAAGGTGGCGGAGCTCAGAGATGGCTAATGAACTCTGATTATTACCAGGCCAAGGGAAGCAGACCCTCCCGTACATACCTTGCTGGAGTGGGTGTAGGTTGGCCCTCTGGGAAGGTGCTTTGGCTTTCCCTATCCAAATGACAAGATAATTCTTAGTATCGTTATGTTGTGAAAATTGGGAGCGAATCATACGTCTGTGCGTTAGAGATGGGTTTAGTACCTGGTGACATCAGCCTGGGTGGGCTGCATGTGGAAAAGGCTGTGGAGGTGCTGGGTCCCAGACCCCGCTACCTCCAGGGATATGGGGTCGAGGTAAAAAGCAAAGTGCAGAAGCTCTTGTGTGTGTGTGTGTGTGTGTGTGTGTGTGTGTGTGTAGAGGGGGTGACGCACAAGAAACCAGGGCATATGGCGACTGGTGCACGTGCGTGAGGGACAACGGGTGGGGGAGGCAGTAGGCACAGGAGGGGCAGGGGCCTGGTGAGGAAGGCACAGAGGTGAAATGCAGATCCCAGTTAAGTGTCCCCATGACATGCTTGAGCACCCGTCCTCAAAACAGGCAAGGTAGGAGGTTTCCAGACCACCCCAGCCAGGGCTCCCATAAATGGCCGTGGGAGCAGCTGGGCCTGGGGTGGTGCTGGCACAGGCTGGCAGAGGACACATTGCCAGCCCTGTGTGGAAGGGACCTTGGGAGGCTGCTGGGGCACCAAAGGGCGGGAACTTCAGACCTGGGAGGAGTGAAGTCCAGGCCCAGGGTGTGGATGTGAGCCACGGGTCAGATCCCAGGGGCCCTGCTGTGTGATGCTGAGCTGCCGGGAAGCAAATGGCAAGTAGTGTCACTCCCTGTGCCAACTCTGCCTGGCTGGGCGCTGCTGAGAGCCCGCGAGCCCTGGTCCAGCTGACGTGTGAATGGTCGTTTGGTGAGGTTGAGACCAGGGTCAGGGGGCTGGAAACCAGGTGGTAGGGCTTCTGCACCTGGGGACCCTGGAGCCTTTTGAGCCTGATGGAGCCATGTCATGGCTGCAGTCACTGTTTTCAATTCTTTTGTTTTTGTGAATGAAGTTTATTGGTGCATTATCCTCATACGTAACAGTGGGATTCAGCATTGCATATTCATTCATGCCCACAATGCACTTTCTATTCCTTTTCTTAGTTCTTTAGGGACCTTTCCCTTTTCGGTGTCTACAGTGGGATTGGCACTGTGGGTTGGAGCTGAAGTGGATGGTAGGTGATCAGCTCAGCTCCCCAGACCTCCTAGGCTGGCAGCCCTTGAGGATAAGGGAGAACCTGCAGCCAGCGGCTTCTCGAACGAGGAGGGTTTCAATCAGATTGAGGTAGGATCCCTTGGAAACTTCTAGAGCCCTGTCAGCTGTCACCACATTCCTGGCTGTGCCATCAAGGTCAAAGGGACTGAGAGGAGAAGCAGGGCCACTGCACACGAAGGAAGGAAGACCTTGCCTGTGTACGTGCTGCTTGCCGTGCCGGCGCCTGGATGCTCAGCCTATGCCAGTGGGTGCCCGGGGCAGTGGCTGGGAGGGACTGGGATGGACTGGGACTTGGAGGCAAAGTCAAGAGGGATCTGCTCTCTTTGTCACCTGCCTGAGGGTCTAGTGTACAAAATAGGTAAGTGGGGAGTAGTACTTTGGAATGGAAAAGAACCTTTATTTTTTAGAAGATGGTTTAATCTCTGGCTTTTCATACCATGGAAACTTGGGCCTGGGTCAGTCTTTGTGCTTTTGGTTGAGGTGCCACTGTCCTTGGTTCAGAACCCTAGAAAAGGTGAGAAGAACCCGTGGGTTACAGAGCTCTGTGATTGTGTGCACCTGGGCAGAGGCAGCTTGCCACTATCAGGAGTGAGACGTCTTGCCTGGCCTTTGTGGGCTGCAGGGGGTCTTCAAAGCAAGTAATTAGTGTTCACACAGGGTATTAAACAGTGGGAGATCCTCATGTGGCTTTTGTCTTTCGGTCTCTGTAGACTCGTTGGTGGGTAACCGTAGAAATAATCAATTGTCCTGGCTATGTCTTAAATTAAGAAAATGCTAATACCCCCAAATTTCTAATATTTCATATTAAAAGAATAATGTAGAATGAATCAAAACAAGGGCTGGGGATGTGGCTCAGTTGGTAGAGTGCTTGCCTTGCATGCACAAGGCCCTGAGTTCAATCCCCAGCACCGCAAAAAAACAAAACAAAACAAAACAAAAAACAAAACCAAAAATCAGGGGCGGGGGGACTTTTAATTTTCAATATAAACCTGTGGGGTGGGACCCAGGTGAGGAAAGGTGTTGTGTCACTTGCTGGCGTATTGGTGGCACTGCCCTCCCGTAAACGTTGCTCCAGTTGATCTGCTTGCGGGGTGCTCTCCTGAGCCTTCTGTTTTGCCTTTCCTTGGCGAACTCTGTGGCTGTGTGCTGAGAGCGAAACCATGGAACTACATAATCCTGAGTTCTAATCAGACTCAGTCCTGGGCTGTGACCCCGAGGACTCCCATGTCCCACCCTGCACCGGAGAGGATGCAATGGTGTGCACCTTGCAGGCTTTTGCTTAGAATCCGGTGAGAACGTGTATAAAGGCACCCAGGCCAGAACCTGGTGTCCAGCTGGAGTCCATCCAGCGCACTCTACCTGGCAATTCTCTGGAAGTGGCCCCTCTGTCTCCACTCTACTGGCACCGGTGTGAGAGTGGGCTGAGGTCTCATTGGAGAAGCCAATCTGGTCGTAATTGGGGTGGGGTGGATTTGGACAGGGGGTGGGAAGCCAGAGACAGGCTCCAAGCAGGTGCTCATTCATCACAAGGCAGGTTCCTGGGGCTCTGGTGCAGAGAGGTTGGGACAGAGGGTCTTCCTGGCTCTCTGAGCTCTGTCCCAAACTACTGTGGACTGACTTCATTGGAGGGAAACTACTGACCATACCTCCCAGACTCAAATGCTTTACTCTTGCCACCTCGTCTGGGAGGTGAGCAAAGTCCCTTGGGCACAGGCGCATCTCCAGACCTCCAAGGGTGTGTGGCTCAGCTGGTACTTTACAAAGGCCCTCTGGTGCTGGGTTGGCTGTGGGCTGACCATCTGTGATTGTGGGTAGACTGTACTCAAGCTCAGGGGCACAGGGGGAGCGCCCTCCTGGGGCTGCGTCACAGCCGTCATTGCGGAGATGAACTGTGCTTACTTTGTGTCGCATCCTAAACTGCGACAGCTGTGGCTGCAGCCGGAACAGAGCATACTCAGCTGCTTCTGCGTGGCTCTGATGTTGCAGAACTGCACTGTGCCGTCTCTGCGTGCTGTGCGTGGGTCTCTGAGCCCAGTGGCCTGTTGAAGGATACCCAGGCATTTGATGAGCTGGGTGACAGTTCCTGCCATGACGATGCTTGAGGTCCTTGGACCAGTAGGCTGATCTCTGGTGGGCATATCTGCCCTTGCTTGGAAGCCATGTGTATGGTATTGTACTGACCTTGGTCCCAGCCTGCCCGGGTTTGGTCCTGCTGTGTCATTTAGAGGGTGATATTAATCTCTCGGGGCCTCAGCTCTCTCATCTGTAAAATAGGGATTCTTAACAGTGTCTGCTTCATAGGGTCGAGGTTTTAAATGAGTTAACATGTCAAGAGAGTAGTACAATTTCTGGCCTACCAGCAAGACTGCTGTCAGGATTAGGGAGGTAAAGCCCTTGTCACCAACGATGGCTCAGGGAATGTGAGCCAGGCTCTCTCTCCTCTCCCCCTCCGCGCACCTAGGCTCTGGCTGCTTGCAGCCATGTTCTCTGATGACCTGCCTGACCCTTTAGATGGTGGAACCCATGAGCGGCTTGGTCCTCTCCGCCTGTGGGGTCTGCAGCGTCCAGTCGATGTGGAGACGGTTCTCAGTGAACTGTGACCTGGGGTGACTCTGACTGACATACTGGTTGCTGGGGAAGCAAGCAAGGTCCTCGCTCACAAGGTCCAGACTTCAGATCAGGAAAAGTCACGATGAGGTCCTTGAGCATCTCCTGAGGGCTGGATAGTCTGTGGCCAGAACCCTGAAGTACACTGAGGAAGGACTCCAGGTGAGGAGGCAAGGTGTGACTTCCCAGAGAACTAACAGCCAGCTTTGGAGGGGCAAGCCCTGCCCAGGAGGAGGCCCTGGAAAGCAGGGTTTCCCGAAGGCTGTCTGGAGGAGGTGGACTGTGGCCGGGTGGGGGGCTCTGGTGGTAGAGGGGCAAAGTTCCATGGGGGTGTGGCTTAGCATTGAGTGCAGGGATAGGGGTGTGACTGAGCTCTGAAAATGGGGGTGGTGTTAGCAAAAACTCTGTCCTTGTCCCTGATGCCAATCCTATAGTGAGGACACGATTTTGAGAAAAAGGAGAAAGAAGTTTAATTGCTTTGCTAGCTAAAGAGAAGCACAGGGAACGCCTGTCCAGAGGCTGTATTCTGCCCCTCATGGGGAGCAGGAGGTTTTAAAGAGGGGAATCAAAGGCTACCCTGGGCATGTACTGAGTTATAATTCACTTGTTAATCTGGGAGATGGGCATTTGAGATCTTCTGGTGCCGTCCGCAAATCTGAATGACTTTGTTCCTGCGGTGGGTGTGTGCTCAGGGGCAGGTAGTCTGCCTAGGATGGGGAACAAAGGTAATCCCGCTTCCCCTGAGATTGGGGAGGGGGAGAGAGGACCAGAAAGAAGCTTGTCTGTTTTAAAAATAAGTCGCAGTGGCAGAGCAGCCAGGGCTGCCCTCAAAGCCTGCAGTGGACCCCCGTTGGGAGGTGGGGGAGGAAGGAGCCGCAGGATGCTATTTAGGTCTCTGAGTAATTCACACCAGAGTTCCCATTGTCCCCCGTGGCCATGCTCTGCCCTGCCCTTCTCGGGTCCTGCTTTTCCTCCTGGCTTCTCCCTCTCTCCAAACCCAGAAGCCAGTTCGCAGCAGCCTGGCAGGGAGGCCCGCTGGTATCCGGGCCATTTCCTGCCCCCAGGGGCCACCCACCCAGTCGGATCCTGCCGCCTTCCTCGCCCTCCACCCTCCGCGGCATGACCTCACCCACGGCCGGGAAGCCAGGCTCCTGTTTCCCGCCTGTTTACCCTGGCGCAGTGACAGGTCTGTCACGTGGCCCTGCTGGGATGCCAGGCGCGTGAGTTGCCGGCAGTGGGCACAGCGGGCGGGTGGGGGGCATTCCTCGGGACTGAGTCTCCTGGCACGGGACCCCCGGCGCTGTGCGCAGGGGGGTGCTGAGTCATGCCCGGTAGTCAGGACGCCTCTGAGTCACTCTGCAGCCCTGTCCTCAACAGTGAGCCCTTTGTGGGACCCTGGTGGGCTTTCCTGCTTCTAGAAGCATTTAAAGGGGACACAGATTAGCATTTGAACCTTGTGCTGCTGACCGCCCTCGAGGTGTCTCGCACCCTGATCCCTGTCCCGGCCTGTGCCTGGAACTCTTGCATCTGCCTTGTGAATTCTCTAGAGTTCCGTTCAGCCCGGCTTCAGGGAAGGACCAGGGTGGTGACTAAGCCTGCAGAGGGAGGAGCCGCCCGGCAGGGGCTCTGCCCCCACTGGAGGGCCTACTCATCTCTTTCCCATTTTGTGAGCATCTCAAAAGTGACCTTGAGAAGTGACCTTGAGAGCCCAGCCCTGATCCCAGAGGAGCAGGTGCTGGAGTAGCATCCGCATGTGGCAGCCTGCATGCCCTGAGCTGCTCCTTCCTGTCCTGACCCAGAGACGTCACACCTTCTTCTACCCATTTCATAGTTGAAGAAACTGAGGAGAAGAGACTGGCTCAGTCACAGAGCTGGACAGCAGCTTCTGGAATCAGACTCTGACTTGTCTGACTCAGTTTACTCCATCTTTGTCTCTCTCCTTTTTTTTGGGGGGGGGGGTGGCTGCCGAAATCTTCCCCAGGAGGGTAGCTGTCAGAACAGGAAAATGGCTATTAAGGGGAAACAAAAGTGTCATTAGGAGCCCTGCTGGCATTGTGGATTGGGCCTGCGGGCTGAGCCCTGGGGCTGTCTCTGGTGGGTGATCTCACTGCACGGCTGCAGAGAGTAGCTGGAGGCCCTGAGGACCCCAGGGTTTGTCTCTGGGGGGCTGGGGGTGGGTGGAATTAGGGCCATTCATTGTCCCTGAGGGGGAAGTGTGCTGGCCCAAGAGAAGGCCTCTGGGTTCCACCAGCTGTTTCTGCTGGCCCTGGGTGTCTCCCACATAAGGGGAGGAGGCTGGGCGAGATCAGTGTTTTTGCGAGTCCCTTTCCTCCCTGGGAGGGGCCAGTGCACAGCGCTGGAGAACCTTCGCAGGTCTAGCCCTGAGAAGCTCTCAGGCCTTCTGGGCTTTTTGGTGTGTGTGGGGGGGCGGGGGGAGAGGAGACAGGAGGAGGGGGCTACTCTCAGAGCTGAAGGGACTGGAGGACAGGGCTTTGTTGGACCTGTGTTTGAAAACTGCTGTCCTTTGAATTAACCTCTAACCTTAAGCTTGTCACTAACAAGGTGATAATGAGGCCCCAGGTTACCCTCGGCAGAGGGTGCACCCCTGAGATGGAGAGGGGTCTCGGAATGGACTCTTTCTGGGGTCGGGCATTTCAAATATTAGCAAAACCTTCACCGATGGGAGAGTGGCTTGTTTTTCATGGATGCTTTCAAGTCTATCTTTTGTAAAGGAATGATTGTGATACCAGGGTTTCTGGAACTGTGGTTGGCCCCTGGGAGGTGGCCAGTAGTTTTGAATGAAGTCTAATGTAGAGCAAGTCTGTGCCCTTGAGCCTCTACCTAGCTCCTTTCTCTAGTGACTCCACCTGAAAATTCATTTTATTCATTTATTTAAATATTTATGTATTTATTTAGGTACCAGGGATTGAACTCAGGGGCACTGAACCAATGAACCACATCCCCAGCCCTATTTTGTATTTTTATTTAGAGACAGGGTCTCACTGAGTTGCTTCAAGCCTCGCTTTTGCTGAGGCTGGGTTTGAACTTGCTATCCTCCTGTCTCAGCCTCCTGAGCCGCTGGGATTACAGGCACGAGCCACTGTGCCCAGCTTGAAAATTCATGCTGGCATTTTTTTTGTTGGCAATTTTTTTTTTTTTTTTGTGGTGCTGGGGATTTGAACCCAGGGCCCTGGCTTGTGAGGCAGGCACTCTACCAACTGAGAGCTATATTCCCATCCTTGGCATTTTTAAATGAGAGAAAAAATTGAGCTTGTTGGTAAGTGACTGCCTTGTTTTGGACCATTTTAGAGGATGGTGTGTCTGCTCCAGCCTGACTACATCCTGGGTCCTTGGAACACAGAACCATGAGCTATGGACTTCTTACCTTGTTGGGCCGGAGAAGAAAGAACAGGAGCGACCCATCTGGTGCCCACTCCCTGCCAGTGGGCACCCAGTGATGGTACCCAGTCTGGATTGAGGAGCAGTATGTCACGAGCACCTTGCTTGTGGCCACACAGTGGCCCAGGCGGAAGGTGAACTCCGGTCTGTCTTTTGAGCTCTCTGTCTCCTTCTTCCCCTGGACTGCTTCTGACAAGTGGCATCCAGGCAGTAGTACCTGAGAAGCTATGAGGTTGGGACAGAAATACCCATCTTAAATCCCAGGCGCTTCTATTCTCTTTTCATATCCTCACACATTTGGAATCAGGGATTGAACTCAGGGACACTCGGCCACTGAGCCACATCCCCAGCCCTATTTTGTATTTTGTTTAGAGACAGGGTCTCACTGAGTTGCTTAGGGCCTCGCTAAGTTGCTGAGGCTGGCTTTGAACTCACGATCCTCCTGACTCAGCCTCCTAAGTCTCTTGGATTACAGGCGTGCGCCACCATTCCCAGCTCAACTTTTCCTTTCTTTAGGTCTGAGTTCCCGCCGAGATCGTGGCTGCCTGGGTTCTGCTGAAGTCTGTGTGGGCTCTTGGAATGAGCCAAACTTTGTGACAGACGAGTCAGATCTGGGCTTTGAGTCTCCTGGAGTTGCCCCTTGGGCCTGCTGATGAGTTAACCTGCCCTGTCCTCAGTTTTCTTTCCCGTAAAATGTAGACAACACCTTGTAGGTCAAAGTTAGTGAGATTCTCTATGCATGCAGTCTGGTACCCCGGAGGCCTTCAGCAATCATTTGTTCCTTTGTCCCTACAAGTAGAGAGGCTGAGTCACAAGTCCTGAGGGAGATCGCTTTCTCCTCCCTCCTTATATGTGTCACCTGGCCCTCCTTAGGCTTGTATTAGCTGGGTGTGGTACGCCCCGGGAATAATGCTGCCTTGCAAGCTGATCGGCGACATCAATCCCTGTGAACACCTCCGCTCACACTGTGAACCATGACTGGCTTGGAGCGGCCAGCGGTACCGAGAACTGAGATGCTCCAGGGCTACGAATCTGGGCAGGACTGCTTCCTGGAACCACCAGGTTGCTCTGGGAAGGGACCTGGCCCCGGGCAGCCTCAGCAGGAAAGGAGCTGGTTTGGTTCTGATGCCACGCTGCAGGAAGTAGGGATCCTCCTGGCAGAATTGGTTTCCAGTTGCGGGCACAGGGGTGCAGTATGGGATCGGGAATGGGTGACTCCCCTGCCAGCCACCACCAGAACAGTAATCCTCCTGAAGGAACCTTCAGAACCAGGGAGAGGGCTGTGAACTCCATATCAGCACATTTAGGGAAGAGGACCGTGGGAGTTTAGGAGATGGTGAGCATCGCCACCTTGGGAGACCGGCCTGGTCAGGTGCCGGTGACAGGCCATCATGTAAAGAGGTGGACCTCATGAGCTCTGTCTTGTCCAACTGGCCACTTTGCAAGATGGCCATTTCTTTCCTCCTGTGTGACCTTCCCACACGTAAGGAAGCTTCTTGCAGAGTGTCCTTCACATTGAAACACACACCAAGTGCCCATTGATGCCCCACAGGCAGGATGTGAATCTTGGGATGTCACTGTGGATGTGCCACCCAGCCTTCCTTCTTCTCCGTCGGCTGCTGTTCTGTTGCTTGGGAGGCTCTTACTTCTTCCCAGTGATTTCCCTTCGAGATCTGCTAGTCACTATCCTACCACTGTTGTGGGCACTCTGCTGAGCTCTGGGGATATAGCTGGGAGCCAGCCTGGTCCCCTCTGACAGCTCCTCTTCTGGTGTGAAGCCAGGTGTACAACCAGGTCCCTGTAGCACGGTCGAGTAGGTGCTGGACTAGATGGGCACACAGGTGTGGAGGGCAGTGAGAGTTCAGCTTTCGTGGACTGGGGACAGTTTCCCAGGGTAATTGCCTGAATTGAGTCTCTGGTTTGGTGGGCCTATGGAGCCAGAAAAGGAGTCAGAGGCTCTGAGAGGCTCTCAAGACCTTGGGATGTATTCATAAAGTGGAGACTGGTGGGCCTGGCTGGAGGCCCACCTGCAAATACTGATTAAATCACTGTCACCTTGTCAACCCAGTGGCCCATATTAGCGTGATCTTGGCAATTATTAGTCTGCTTCTTTGGCTCTCCTTTCCAGAAGTGTTTCCTCTGAACCTGGGCCTTTCATGGTCCTGGGCTTGACGTGGTCTGGCTGTTGTGCTTCAGCCTTCAGGCCCATTTTACTCAAGTCACTCACAAAATTAAGTGGGGGCCTTAAGAGGTAAATGTTTTTTTTTTTTTTTTTTTTTTTTTTTTTTTTTTCGAAACAGAAAACACAAGCATGTGTAGACAGGAAACTCAGGCAATCCACAGTCCCATGCTGGTGGCAGCCAGCTGAACACCTTGCTCTCCTGCTTCCTGATGCTTTTGTTTTGATTTTTTTGCATTTAACATTATATCATGACCTTCTCCTGGTGCCATTTGAAGCTTAAAAACTTGCTTTGAGTGTCTTTACCGCTTTCTGTCACGCACCTGCCCGGGAAAGGTGCTGCAGAGCTGGTTTTTGCTTCTCTGTGAAGTGGGGTGACAGCCTTTCCTGGGGGGCTGCTGAGAGGTGAGGGAGCCCCTGCCTGGGGCCGGTGCAGGTGCGGGTGCAGGGTGATGGCCAGCTGCTGCCCGTCGCTGTCCTCTCGCAGTGGCCTCAGTGGGGGGGTACAGATGTCCTCTGCCTCGTCCTGTGGTAGCACACTCACCTTGTCACGCATCTCTGGTTGTTCCCTTGGCAGATCCCCCCTGCTCCTGAAATAACAGGACTTTCTGATCCTCTTTCATTCTGTCAGATTTATCTTGAGGATATTTCGCCAGTAGCCACTTCAGGCAGCGTGGGGGTGGACCTCAGAGGCAGCTGCTGAAGATGGAGATTCCGATCAGTGCAAAACTCTTAAG
This sequence comes from Glaucomys volans, assembly GCA_020662805.1. Taxonomy (NCBI): domain Eukaryota; kingdom Metazoa; phylum Chordata; class Mammalia; order Rodentia; family Sciuridae; genus Glaucomys; species Glaucomys volans. The sequence goes on along the minus strand of JAJEJO010000520.1, from coordinate 791,352 downwards.
GCAGGAAGGGTCCTGTCCTCAGCTGACACACAAGACACACCACGCACAAAAATCCACAAGCCAACAAACAGAAGCAGCCACCGACCCAACCAGTATCTGGTTCTGAAGTTCCTTTTCTGGGACTAAAGGTGTGGTGACCTGCTCTTCCTGTTGATGGCCTGTTTGTGTTTTGTAAACCGGTTATTTCCCATGGAGGTGTCAGCAATTTTTTTTTTTTTCTCATTGATTTGTAAGATCTCTCTTGATTAACTTTTGAATTTTGAAGATGCCAGGAGAGGGGAGCCCAGGAGTCCCCTTTGTTAGGCATGTTGTTGCAGGAATGAGGGCTCCATTTCCATGGGGGACATTTCTTTAAAATTCTGCATCTGATTGTGGGGGCCAAACCACGTTTTGCAAGTGAATGCCGGGACCTGCCCCATCCATCTGGGTAGCTATCACTTTTAAATGTTCTCAGATGAGTGGCATTTGCTCTCTTCCCTCCGTCCTCATAAACACACACACAAATCCTACAGACTTGCAGGTGCCAGTGTAACACCACCTGAGTCTTCAGGGGGCCAGCTCCACTTCGGACCCCTATATTGGCTGTTGGAGGGGGCTGACCTCTTCAGGGCATCAGTTGCGAATTCTGGCTTGGGAGGGTGGCTTGCTTATAGCACAGGATGTGTAAGCACTGAGCGATGCTTAGAGCTGAAACCAGGGAGGTGCAGTGTCCTGCCTGTGGTCACTCAGATTGAATGTGGCGGATCCCGCACTTGACCAGATGTCTGGGCCTTGGGCTCCTGAGCGGGGGGAAGGGGACAGTGTGGGGTGAGGATCCTTGGCACCTGTGGTCAGAACTTTGCTTTGGTATCTGGGTGAGCAGAGTAGAGGTTGCTGGGGTGGCAGGGCCTTGTTCCTGTGGCCCTTGGTCATTGGTCATTCTGGGTTAATGAGAATGGGTGATATCTTCCAGGTGAGGGCCCAGTGACCGCTACTATGTTCTCTACTTGAGCATACCCAGGCGGCATGGCTTCCCTGGGCCTACCTTCACCAAGCCAAGGATGACTCCAACGAAGAGCCCTGGTTAACCAGCTCCAGGTCCTGTCCTCCTGGCAGGGGGAGGTACAGGTAGGTGTCTGGTAGCAGGAGAGAAAGTCCGCAGTGCTGGTTGGGTAACATCAATGTGGGTTGGAACGCTTGATTCCTGGGTGGGCGAGGGCAGAGCAGGCCTCCTGGTGGAGGGGAGAAAGCCTGTTAGCACTGGCATCCGGGTGCTGTGTGAGTTTGGGCATGCTGTTCACCTCTGGGAGCCTTAGCTTCCTGTCTGTCAAATGGAGCTAATGAAGCCTGCTCTCAGAGTTTGTGGGCATTTTGTGACTGAATGCCTCTTCTTGGGCCTTGCGAGGTTTCTGTGGATATTGGTGTCTTTCACAACTGACCCAGGCTGAATGAGGCAGAAGATTTCTAACATTGGGAAGTCCTCAGTGGAGGCATCTGAGATGCAGGTCCTCCTGATCACCAGAGCACCAGATATGGGCAGCAGAGATACCCCTGGGCTGGGAGGGAACCCCCAGAGGCTCAGTGCACAAGCCCAGAATGTTCCATGTGGGGCAGTGGAGCCTGCTGACTTAAGACCAGATTTGTGCCCATTCGCAGAGATTGGTGACCCCAGGCCTCATCCTGAAGTGGGCATCTGGTCTCTGCACCCCAGTTTGGGTAAGAATCCTTAGGATGGAGAGGCGATTAAAACCATCTGGAGTGACTGGATCGGGGTGAGGACGAGGAAGGTAGGTTCCAGTCTGGGGCTTTGCAGATATTGAACAGCACCAGTTCAGAGACCTTGGACTATATTTGGGTGTCATTGGTAGAATATTCTTTCCCTATCCAAAAAAAATAAAAGTGGTTCCCGTCCTAATCTCTGGAAGCCATAAGTATCATGTAATGTGGAAAAAGGGGACTCAGGTTACTGATGGATTTAAGGCTGACCCTAGATGGGGGATTACCTTGGATTACCCACTGGGCCCAGCATAACCACAGGGTCCTTCAAAGTGGTCAAGGGGGTCAGAAGAGGGGCTCAGAGTGATGAGATGTGACGAATAAGACTGCAAGTTTGGAAGTTGGAGGGATATAAGAAAGGCTGACTGAAAGGGCAATAAAACAGGAATTCTCACTCCCCACACAGCCCTGGAGCCTCCAGAAAGGAGAGCTGCCCAGTGGGCACTCTGCGGGAGCCATCTTGGACTTCTCATCTCCAGTACTGTACTTGAACAAATTTGGATTTAAGCCCCAGCATTTGTTTTGACAGTTCTGGGAAACTGATGCCTTTTTTTTTTTTTTTTTAGTTTTGTTTTTTTTGCGGTGCTGGGGATTGAACCCAGGGCCTTGTGCTTGCGAGGCAGGCACTCTACCAACTGAGCTATATCCCCAGCCTGAAACTGGTGCCTTTGCTGAAGCATCTGTTGGCTACCTCGTGTCCAGCCCATGGGGAGCGGGGACTGGGGGCAGCCAGATAGATGTGTCCTTTGGGCCTGGCAGTGGCAGGCACTCATTTTTTGTGTGATCTTGGGTGACTGGGGCCACCAAGCCTGCCTGGTGACCAGAAGGGTAGCTTGAGTAACCTGGTGTCCCTGATGGGTGAGATCCATGTGGATGTCCAATGCCCTGACAGTCCAGCCTTGTCATGTGGCACCTGGCAAGGAGGACGTACTGCAGTGGTGTGTGAGGTGCTGCTCCCACCCCACTCTGCCCTGCTGTTTCACGTTTTAATTGTTGGTGCTCATTGCTGGTCTGTTGGAGGCTGGTGTCTCTTTAAGCATTGGGACTACTTGGCCAGCGTGACTGAGCCCTGGAACTTGTCTGTCTCAGGGCCAAGCACCTTCCTGATCTTTCCAGGATACAAGTCTCACCTACTGTTGCTGGGGCCTCCTGAGTTGCCTGTGTGGGGAATGTGGCCACCCATCATGCCTTCCTGTCCCCTCTGCTGCCCCTGACCCACAGGGCAGGAAATCAGGACAGTGGAGAGATGGGATAGAGGTTACCCCAGCCCCCACTAAGATCTTGGTACATTCTGAACTGAGGCCCGGTGCCCACCTGCCCAGGGCCCAGCCTTTGTTCTCTGCTCCTGTCAGGTCCAGGGGCCTCCCACCTTTCCTCTGTGCCCCCTCCCCATCTAATTCAGTATCTGGTGGGGGAGATGAGCAGGGGAATGAAGGAGGTCTTCCTGGAGGAGGAAAGCCCCATCTAACTGAGATAGGACCGGGGTGGCTATGGGGATGTGGAAAGAGAAACCTTCCATTGGGTGGCTTCCAGGACTGGTGGGAGAGCCGTGTGTTGGGGTGCAGTTAGTTGCTAGTGAATGCAGCCGTCCTGGAGGAGCCCCTGCAGGTGGCTCCTGCTCACTGTGGGTACAGATGACACCTGGCCTCTGGTGTCACCTCAACCTGCACAGGTGCTGCACTCTGCTGCTGCCTGTGCCTCACGGGGCTCTGGATTATTTTAAAGTAGAAGGTTCATAGTGCTGGTGTGGTGTCTGATGCAGAGTGTGTGTGTGTGTGTGCGGGGGGGAGGGTTGGAGTCACAGTAGGGTGACATTAAACGCCTCTTTAAACCCCAGTCAATCATCTGACCTGCCTCCTGGCCAGGGGCCTGCGGGCTGCTCTCCTGGTGGTGGTCCTTCTGGGTCCTGCTCACAACAGTGTGAGGACTGGCCTGGTTGCTGCCCTGGCTTGTGTTTGGCGTTGGCCAAGGTCAAGTTGTCCAGAAGGAGAACAGGGAGGGGCTCCTGGCCTAGGAAGCAGTGGGAGAGGGCCCTGTTTGGAGCCCTCGGATAGCCGGTCTACTGCTAAGGTCCTTTTTTGTGCAAACCGGACCCACCAGGTTCTACCTGGAACCCCACCCCCATTCCCTCCTCTCCCAGGAAGAGGAGTGAGGTGCCAGGAATTTTGTGGAAGGGGAGGCTGTGTGGTGGGATGTGCGCATTCCTCTGCAGCAGCCCGGTTGGCTGGCATGCAGACACCTGGCGGGAATGACAATGAGAGAGGATGCTGGAAGGCCTGCCCCCCCTCCTGAGGATGCTCTGCTGATCCAGCACTTCCTCCCTGCATTTCCATCCTCCCTCCTTTCCTTTCCGACAAAAGCTGGGCTATTGGGATGGTAATGCCCTCTGGGTTAGCCTTGGCCCCACATGAAAAATGAGCATCAGGGATAATCCTTGAGGCTGTGCAGGCTTATTTTTTATGCAGATGTGTTGGGGGTGGTGCAGGGACATGGTAAGTTGGGGGAAAGAGACTGGAAGCTAAGGTCCTCTGAGATGTCACCCTTTATGGTCACCCACCTCTCAGCCCCTAACAAAATCACTCTGTGCTGCTTCCTGCTGAATCTCCAGAGGTATTATGATTATGACTCTCTGATCCCCTCTGTCCTGCTCTCCCATTTTTTTCCCTTGGCTTTTAAAAGGATTTTTTTTCTCATTCTAAAGTAATATATTTAGTTTATCAAAAAATCGTATAGCACTAATATCAACAAGGCAATTGTCTTAAACCCTTTGCAAATATTAACTCATTTAATTTAATTCCAAGCAGCCCAGTGTGCCTGCTGGTACTGAGACAGAGAGGTTAGGATGCAGTTCCAGAAGTCACACAGCAGCTCCTGGTAAAACCCTGCTGTTCAGCTTTATGATCTCTGGCAGCGTGTATTCCAAGAAGAGAAGATGGAAAGTTTGTTCCAGCCCCCAGAAACTAAAACTCTGTGTTTACAGATTCTGACATGCAGTTACACAGGTACATGGACAGCATATTGTCATGTAACTGTGCTATAGTTTATTTTATCAGTGCTCTATCATCTGAATGAGTAATGCATTTTTTAATGATCCTGAATATCTGATTTTTGTATCCCGTTCCTCCTCTGAGCATATTTATCTTTTTGCATCATTTCTTTACTTTTGAATGTTTAAGAAACTTCAAGAATGATTTCAGATTCCCCAAAGCATGCCCACAGGCCCATTTTGTTCTTTTTTTTTTTTTTTGTGGTGCTGGGGATTGAACCCAGGGCTTTGTGCATGTGAGGCAGGCACTTGACCAACTGAGCTATATCCCCAGTGCTCCATTTTGTTCTTAATGCACACTTTGGTATTCAGGAGTTGCTTCGACTGGACTGAATTCAGGAATCTACAGCTCAGGACCGTGTTGATAGCAGAGATGGTATTGACCAGGGCCCGGGGGCTGGTTCAATTATTGAGTCCACAGGACTGTGAATTTCTTATTTTTTTTAATTGTTTTTTTTCTTTTTTTTGGTACTGGGGATTGAACCCCCAGACACTTTACCAGTGAGCTACATCCCCAGACCTCTATTTTATTATATATATTTTTTGAGACAGGGTCTCACTAACTTGCAGAGAGTGACCTCAAACTTCCAATCTTCCTGCCTCAGCCTCTCAGAGTGCTGGCATTACAGGGATGCGCCCTGGCACCCAGCTTCATATTAGAATGAATTAAGCAGTCAGAAGGAAATCATGACACCAGCATTCTTAGTCTGTATTATTAAATAACGAAGTGATAATAATACTGTTAGGTATTATTATTATTTATGGTACTGGGGATCAATATTATTCAATATTCAATATTAAGCTCTATAGTATTTAGCTGATATAAAGTCAGAGGCACAAGTAAGATGTTAGATAATACCAACCATTTTCCATTGGGCTCCTTCCTGCTTGTTTTCCTAAGAGCTTAAGGACCTGGTTGTTTTTACCATTACCTGCGATTTCATGACCTGCGATCTGAGCATATCTGTCCTTCACAGGCTTTACTTTATGCTAGAAGGACGTGATAGACAGTCTAATGGGGTTGAATCCCCCCCAGTTCCTGTCTGCAGGAATCTTGACCATTGCTTGGGCACAGGGCTTTTGTGGAGGTACTTACTTAAGATGAATTCCTGCTGGATTGGGGGTGGGGGTCCTCAGCCCAATGATTGGTGTCAGATGGAGACACAGGGAAAAGGTCAAGAGGTATGGGAACAGAGCTGGGCATGATTCAGTGACAAGCCACGGAGCTCAAGGATGGTGGGGAGCTACTGGAGGCCCTAGAAAGGCAAGGAAGAATCTTCCTTAGAGCCTTGAAGGGGAGCACAGAGCACAGACACTGTGAATTTGGACTTCTGGCCTCCAGAGCTGTGAGGGAGTGCCCTTTGGTTGTTGTAGGGCCCCCACTGTGTAGCAATTTGTTATGGTGGCCCAGGACCTGAGCAATCAATGCAGGAGGAAACTCCTTTTGCAGGAAGTGGGAGGGGGCAGAGTGAGGGAGTGGGGTCCTGCCCTTTCCACATGGGCACTCAGTAAATATTTCTGAGTGAGGGAAAGTTGAAGTGGGCCTCGGAACTGGGCATTTCAGCCCACATTCCCTGCTGCTAGGCAAACACCCTCCCCAGCAAGGGGAACCTCCTTCTCCCACTCACAGGCGATCTTGGGCAGGTGGCTTGACTGAGGGGCCTTGCCTGTAAAATGCAAAATGCAAACTTGGGTCGTGGTGAGTTATACCTTCATGGCCACACCTAATTCTGATTGTTTCCCCAAGGTCCCACCTCCAAATGGCATTGTCATATGTATTTGGGGATTGAGTTTTCAACACGTGAACTTTTGGGGACACATTTAAATCATACCAATATGAAATCCGTGATGATGAAATAGATGATACATACACGTCTGATGTCTGGCCATTCCTGTTCTTTGCTGGTCCAGGCCCTCGGGGAGGGAGAGTTGTGGGGGAGCCAGACATCAGCTGGACAGCAATCTTGTTTCGCAGATGAGGAGATCTGGTCTCAAGAGAGATTCTTTTGGTTCCAAGGCCACTCTTAAAGGGGGAAAGGACGAGGGCACAGGGGAACCACACTTTCTTCCTCCCTACACGCTTGTCCCCTCCCTTCCTGTCTCCTAAGTTCAGGTTGGTGGGGGCAGGGCCAGGTATATTCAGGTGAGGCCAGTCACCTGGGAGCTGCTGGCTGAGGCTGTTTGCAAATCTGGGTGCTGGGGGCTCACTCCTGGTGCCCAGGGAACCCCATGCTCATCTGTCAGGAGCAGGTGCGGTGTGCCACCCCTCAGTGTGGCTCAGGACATCTGTTGTGAAGGGAGTGATGAGAATACACCTCCCTGGTGCTTTTTGACTTACAACAGGAACTGAGAACATCTGCCAGCCCAGAGAACATTTGCAAATTCTAGCACCAGATGCTGATTGAAAAACAGAATCTGAAGTGTGAGTAGTTTCTTTTCTGATGTTACTAAAAAATATACTCATTAAAAATAACTGTGAGCCGGGCGCGGTGGCGCACGCCTGTAATCCAAGCGACTTGGGAGGCTGAGACAGGAGGATCATGAGTTCAAAGCCAGCCTCAGCAACTTAGCGAGGCCCTAAGCAACTCAGTGAGACCCTGTCTCTAAATGAAATACAAAATAGGGTTGGGGATGTGGCTCAGTGGCTGAGTGTCTCTGAGTTCAATCCCTGGTTCAAAAAACAAAACAAAACAAAAAAAACAACTGTGTACAATGAATCAAAAAATAATAAATAAAAAAACATAACTTGAGGCGGGGCTGGGGATATAGCTCAGTTGGTAGAGGGCTTGCCTTGCATATACAAGACCCTAGGTTCAAACCCCAGCACCACCACCACCACCACCACCACCAAAAAAAAAAAAAAAAATTAATAACTTGGGAGACTGGGGTTGCAGCTCAGTGGGGAAGCACTTGCCTAACACATGTGAGGCACTGGGTCCGATCCTCAGCACCACATAAAAATAAATAAAATAAAGGCATTCTGTCCATCTGCAACTAAAAATAACATACATATATTTGTATGTATGTGTGTATATATGATATTTACATATATATGTAAAAATAACTTGGACCCTACAGAAGGTTTAAGGTGACCTTTCCGTACACCATCACCATCCGAATCTGTTGGCAGGAAATTTTAAGAGAAGGGGTCAGAAGGCTGGTTTGGAACCCTACCCTGACCACAGCTGTTTTTTCAGGTCTCAGGGACAAGGTTGGGCGGGGGATCCTGCCACCATCCAGGATGTCTCAGGCTTACCAGAGCTATTTGATAAAATCATGTCCTTTGCGGTCGGTCTCAATACACATTCTTTGTCCCCACTCTTGTTCTTTGCTTTCCAACTTCTAGGAATCTGGATGCAGGAGAGCAGAGGGGCCAGGGAAGCCGGTCTGCTCCCCACTCTCTGCTCCTCACCTGCGCTGGAGTCCTGCCTGGGTTAGGCAAGGATGCGGAGCAGCAGGCATCAGTCCTGGGGTGCCTGAGGTGTGTCCCAGGACCTGGCCCTGCCTCCAGCGGGAGGGGCACGTCCTCCAGAGGCTTTCAGAGAAAGTCTGGGCAGGCTCAGCCTGATGTTAGCAGGGGTTCCCGTGACGCAGGCCTGGCCTACTTCAGCCGCCTCACCTGTTCAGCACGCACTGGGCTGGGATCTTGGAGTAGCGAAGGATGCATTTGGAATGTGAGTGGAAAGAAGTCTCTGTGAGTGTGGGAGAAATCCCAGGGGTCAGCATTCACGTTCCCTGCAGTGGCTTGGGGTGGTGTTAGTAAGACCTAATGTCTACTGAGTGTTTCTGCGTAGGTGGATCATCCTCCCAGGAGCCGTTATCTGCAGGGGATGCCATCCGAGCCCCTCAGCAGATGCCTGAACCCGTGGCTAGTACTGAACCCCCATGATTTTTCCTGTGCATGCATGCCTCTCATAATACATAAATTAACTACAGTAAGAGATTCACAGCAATAGCTAATAATGAAATAGAACAATCATAACAATATACTGTTAAAAATTATTTGAAGTTTATGAACTTTTTCATTTTTTATTTTCCTGCAGTGCTATATATTGATGCCAGGGGCCCCCACATGTGAGGCGAGCACTCTACCACTGAGCTCCACCCCTAGGCTATTAATTATTTCTTTCTGGAATTTTCCATTCAATACTTTTAGATGGTGGTTGACCATGGGTAACTCAAACCCATGTGGATAAGTCAGGGTAGGTGCAGATTTCTCGGGGAGAAGGTGAGATGCAGGAATGACGAACAGCCTTCTTGGTATACACAGTCATGGAGGCAGATGCAGATCTGCTCTTGAGAGTCCAGAGCCGGGCTCCACGAGGGGCCCTGTGCCTGTGGAATCTTCTGCATGTCTCTGCCTCACACCTGCCCTGGATCACTGATGGAGCACAGCCCACTCTTCCTCTGGGATCTTTTGCCATCTTTTCTCTAGACATTGTCTCCATCGCCCTGGCCTCCTGCAGAGGCTACCATGCGGGTGGGTTTGCAGCTGGACGAACACAGTCGTGACCATATGTTGAGCACTGGAGGCTGGGAGGTGTGGAACCTCAGGCTGTGTGGTTCCACACAGCCTCAGGGTGCCCCAGCTTCATACTGGAGGAGGCTGCTGCCTGGGCCCTTCCCACCTTGTGTGTGTGACTCTGGTGCTGGTGGGGCCTGCTGGAGGAGGAGGGGTGTCACCCCCTCAGCTCTGGTGCCTGAGTGTTCCTAATGGAGGAAGGAAGTCTTGAGAAGCATCTTGTCATAGTGCTCAGCTTTCTGGGGAGGCTGGGGGAGAACTCAGTGCGCTGGGTTTGATTTTCTTCTCCCACTGCCCTACCCAGGGACTGTGGAAGTGGCACATCATCCCTCCTTCCCCAGCTTGGATCTGTGAGGCTGCCTGCTCCCTGGGCCCAGCCAGAGTGGAGGCATGTGAATCCTACCCTCCCTTCCACCCTCTGCCCCACACTTTTGTCTTCTGATTACAACAGCAGTGCTGTATCCATTAGGCACCTTCCCAACCGGCCTCCGTCTCCACACCTGTACAATGAGCATAGTCAAGGACTGAGACTGGCCAAATTGGCAAGTACTAGGCGCTCGGTCATTGCCTTTTTTTTTTTTTTTTTTTCTTTAATTTTTCTTTTTTTTTGCAGTGCTGGGGATTGAACCCAGGGCCTTGTGCTTGCAAGGCAGGCACTCTACCAACTGAGCTATATCCCCTTGCCTTTTGTTTTTTCCCATTTCCTTCCTCTCCTAAGTCACTCTGCATTTCTGCAATTTATGGTATATTCTTATCCTTCGAGACAAATGGGCTTCCCTGCTGCTCCCTAGCTGTTGATCTTGGTCAACATGCCTGGAAAACCTCAGTTGTCATCTCACAAGGTAGTTTTATGAGGCTAGTAATGGCTTCCACAGGTGGGTGGGGACCAAGAGAGGCCTGCATGTCAGGAGGCAGGCCTGTGCCCTGGGTGGAATGGTGCTCCGTAGGGACAGCTGTGGCCTCTGGTGCCCTCTCTGCAACACCACGTTCACCCTCTCTTCTGTGAAAGGGAGATCTGCTCCCTGAGCAGGTAACCCCGCCAAGGCCTTGCCTGTGAGCTGTGTTGCTCCCACTCATGGGGTGGGGCAGTGCCTGTCCAGGCTGACGGCTGTGGTGGCCCTCAGAGGTCAGCACTGCAGCACGGCCACAGGGATTCTTGGGAACACTCAAGTTTGAGTCCCAGTGGTCTCGGGCTAAGACTGGGAGAAGCTGTTTATGAAGAGTGGTGACCCTTCAACGCAGAGGTCCCTGGGAAGTACGGAGTGACTTGCACACATCCAGGTGGGGTGTGAGCACGCATGCACACATGCTGTCACACTTGGCTTGCCATGAATGCTGCAGGGCCACTAGTTCCCACGGAGCTCTGGGGAGCTCAGGCTCCCCACCTTGGGGCCTTTTTTCTGGAAAGCTTTTCTGACAGTTAGTTTAATGCAATGAATTTGAATTTCTCCTGCCTGTTTTATTGTTTTGGCATTGGGGATGGATCTGGGGCACTTTACCCCAGCCCTTTTAAATTTTTTTAGTTTGAGACAGGGTCTCACTAAGTTGCTTAGGCCTTACTATATTGGTAAGGCTGGACTCGAACTTGTGATCCTCCTGCCTCAGCCTCCAGAGCCACTGGAATGACAGTTGTACACCACTGTGCCCAGCTCTCCTGCTTATTTAAGAAATTTGATTTTTCCCCCTCTCCTCCGTTCCCCCAGATCAGGTTAGCGCTGCTGGCAAACTCTTCCCGGTCTCACCAAGTGCTGACTTGGGACCCTGAGGGTAGAAGGGGGAGAGTGAACCCTGGGCTCCCCAGATTGTTGGATGGAGGCTTTGAACAGCCCCCTGCCCCATGAAGTGCCAGATGCCAGCAGAGCAGCTGCCTGTCAGTTGGAGGTTTGTGCCAGTCTTCCTCCTGCCCCAGGCCATTCGGAGTCTGTGGCAAGGCTGATTGCTGCTCAAGTTTACTTAGTGAATTGTGCCTGTGTGACTTCAGGTAAGGGCCTGTTTCCCTGACAGTCAGAAGTGCCTTCCAAAGTCAGCATTGTGACCTCTCCGGAAGCCAGCTAATCCAGGTTTCAAAGGAGAGTGGGAACAAAGGTGGTGACTGAGGAATGTGTGGAGCTCAGATTCAGCAAGGTGCTGCCGTCCTGCTGAGGAGAGCCAGCTCCCAGCCCCTGAGCAGGGCGCTCAGAAAGAGCCCTGCATTCCAGAGAGGCAGGGCTTGCGTGATGAGACAGGAGGAGGGGTCTCCTCTGTGGTCTTGGTTCAAATTCAAGGGCAAGGGGCCTATCCTCCCCATGCTGCCAACTCTATAATTTGGGGATATGAGACCTATCTGTGAAATTGAGAGCCTTCCCGGGACGAATGGGGGAGTTTAAGGGACCTCGTCTGAGAGGGTGTTTCCAAAATGCCTTTTCCCTCTGTCCCCCTTATTTTGAGCACCACCTACCTCTACCCTCACCCCTACCTGGAAACTCTTTCTCCTCTTTCCCACCTATCTGTCTCTGATCATGTGGCCTGTCCAGGGAAACAGCTCCAAACTGGTGCAGACTTTCCTTGAAGTGGGCGTGGCTATTTCTCACAGCCTGTTCCTTTTTTTTTTTTTAACTTTATTTTGAGACAGGGTCTTGCTTAGTTGCTGAGGCCGACTTCCACTGCCTCAGCCTTCTGAGTAGCTGGGATGATAGGCATGTGCCATGGTGCCCTACCTTGGGGCTGTTTCTTTAGTAAGATTTTTACATTCTTTGTAGGTGGGGACCAGTGTGAGCTCTCAGGTCTGCACTGAGGTTGCTTTCTGGAACAATGCGTGCACCTTAGACTGTGATTTGAGTCTTCCAGGGTGGATCCTGCTGTGAGGAACTGTCCCCTTGAGCCATTGTCTGATGGTTCAGTGTCTTGGCACCTTGCCTCTTTGTGCTTAGGGAGTTGATTGACATATGGGCCTTTGCTGACCTTTGCCTGAGGGTTGTTGTGGGCGAAGGCAAACAAAACTTAAAAAAAGCTTTGAAGGTTTGATTTGTGGAAGAAAAGTGTTCCCAGAGTTTCTCAGCCATTTCAGTATCTTAATCACCTTCAAATTTAATACTGACGGGAAGTGAAAGCAGCACTGATTGGACGGCTTCCTTCCTCCATGGAGGACCTACTGTGTGCAAGGGCTTTGTCGAGGTCATCTCTGTCCTTCCCCCAACTCTGCAAGGCAGGACCCATTCTGCACATGTGGCTGTGGAGTCAAAGAACCGAAGCTCAAGGCTTGCTTGTGTGCTTTGGGGCTGACAGTCTGGTATGTTGGCCCCTAAAATGCTGTTCCTTGTCTGAGGTGACATCCCTCCTTTCACCCTTTCTCCTTCCGTCCCTTCCGTTCTGTCCTTTCTGCCTGCCTGTCTTCTAAAATTCCTCTTGCTGTTCCTCTCTATTCTGGTCCAATTCATTAGAAAGAAAGCCATCAGGAAGTCCCCTGGGAATCCATCTGCTTTCAGGACAGTTGTTTCCCCGTCCTTTCAGGGACCTGCTGGATCTGTAGGTGAGCTTGAGAGAGGAGAGCCCCGTCCCACCTGGATGCTGCCCACAGGTGTCTGAGAGGATGTACTTCTTAGCTGTTGGGACTGAGGTGGGGAGAGGTGGTCAAGGGTCAGATTCTCAGGAACCCCACCTCTCCACTCCCCAAGCCTGGTAGGAATTACGCCATGGTCCAGGCCATGGTGGACCCACTGTGCACTCTGATGGGGAGCCAGTCTGGATGAAGGGAACAACGGGGAAAAAGAGCAAGACTCGGAACCTGGTGGTGGCCTGTTGGCCCATTCTGGTCAGTTCTGGCATTGATGTTGCCAATACCTTTGTGGCCTCTGTTCCTGCTTTTCCAGCAGCTGAGTTCCTGCCCCCTCATCTCTTTCTTCTAGAAGCTTCTTAGCCTATCTTTTGCCCCCACCACATAATCTGTCTAAGGCAAAGCTGGCGAGCGTGAAGCCAACAGTGTCTGGAGGCAGAGTGCCCGGCCTGCCCCAGCTGTCTCTTACTACCTGAGGACTTGGTCCCATGGCTTGCTATGCCCCAGCCTTCTGGATGGTGCGTGAGTTCCCATCTTGCTACACTATGGGAGGTTCCAGGAATTAACAGGACCAATGGTCTTGGGATGACTACTCTGGAGATGTGGTTCCTGCCTCTTCTGCTGGGCTTTGGGTCACACCACCTCTGGCTGACAGTGCCCCAGCACCTGCCAGGTTAAGGAGCCTCTTCTCCCATAAGCATTGTGTGCCAACCCAGCTGTCTCAGTTTGCGTCTTCCTGCACATCTTCAGGTCTCGTCTGGTGACTGTGGACAAGTCAATTTACTCCTCTGGGCCTTGCTTCAGCTCTTCAGTGAGGAAATTGAGCTTTTTTGCATGCTGATGTGCTGGGGCCTCTCTTCTCTTGCTCAGCTCCCTCGTCCTGCCTTGGAGACCTGGATGTCACCAAGTACACTGGTTTATACACACACTGTCTTCGTGTTTGCTTTCTGGGTTTCTCAGCGAAGCCTGAGAGCCCTGTGATAGTCAGGACCATGGTTTTCTTAGTCAGGACCATGGTTTTCTTGTCGACTGTCTTCCCAGGCCCTCACGACTGCGCAACATCAGCTGTGACTGATGGCTCCCCACCCTGGCTTCCCCTGCTGGGCACCGAGCGGGAGGAGCCCAGGCTCCTGGGAGCTGGCAACTGAACGCTCAGAGCTGTTCCCTTGCAGCTGTAAACAGACTCCCTTACGTAACGCAGTGGAAGGTGCTGGCAGTGGAAGGCTGGTCACTGGCCGCCTGGCCGCCTGGCCGCCTCATGGTGTGAACCCTCAGTGTGGGGCGCAGTGCAGGGGAGCTCACGCCCTTAGTCACATGGGGGAGAGGGACTGGGCTTGGCTCATAAGTCCCACGCCTACCTCAGGGGATTGAGCTGGCTCTGGTGACGTTGGCGCTGCCAGTCATGAGCCAGCCCTGGAGGGGGGCACTTTGTCCACCCATTCTCTCATTCACAGATAAACCCAGAGGACATGCGTTTTTATTCTTTGCTTTTATTGACTATGTTCAGGGAAATTAAAGGATGTGCCCAAGGCCATAGGGCTTGACCCAGCTGGGGAGTTGCACCTTGGTTTATTGGTTCCCAAGCCCGGCTTCACCCCCACGCCCTGAATGGGACTGGTGGGTGTGAGGGGAGCCAGTGCTGGAGGGGCTGGGGACTCCAGAGCTGGTGGTCCCAGCACCCCAGCACGCATTAGGAGGGAAATGAACAGAAGCTGGGGCAGGCAGCATGGACAGCTGCTGTTTTCTTTGGGGACAGATCTCCTTGATTTATCTCCCCAGGAAGGTGAGAGCCTGCTTTTGGGACACCAACCAAAGAGACGGTGACCGAGGAGAGTGCTGCCTCTGCCCTCCTGGGAAGTGGGTGGAGGAGCAGAATTCTCACCCCACAGACCTGAGAGAAAAAGGAGGCAAGCCAGCCCCGTGCGGGCCTTCCAGACCCCACTTGCTACCGTCCAGCACCGCGCCCGCACCTGTCACGGCCGCCCCTCAGTTGCATTTTGGAGGTTGTTACTGTCAACAATTGCAGATCTTGCTGGAACTAAAAGCCACAAGGTGGAGGCTTGGTGCAGGAGAGGGAAAGAGCCACACACGCAGCAGACGACACAGCCTGTGCGCCCACTGCAGGCCCTGCCATCCCTCCCCTTCTGCAGTCCGCGCCTCGCACACCATTGACTGGCCTCTGCCAACCTTGGAGGCCGGCAGGTTTAGTTCCCAAAGCATCTGCCTCCCCGTGTTTAGGGGGAGGTGACAAAGATGCTCTGCTGGTGTTGGGGAGGAAGGAGAAGCCGTTTGTTTTTCATTTTTCTTCCAGATGTCCACTTCAAGGGGTCGGCAGGGGGAAGTACTTGGTAGGGAGGGTCAAGAAGGAAATGACAAATTTGGGCCTGACCATCTGGGAGGCAGAGGAGAGAGGCTCAGGCTGGAGAATGGGTCTGGGGGCCCCATTTTTTGTGGGAAAATTCTGTGTCACCAGCCAGAATCTTCCCCTCTGGTTCTCTGGGCAGGGGCAGCTGGGGACGTTGGGGTGTGAGAAGCCCATGGGGCAGAGAGTCCTGATTTCTCAGCTGGAGGAAATGTCTTCAATACTTCCACAAACATCCTTTCATAGGGGGACCTTAAACAAATGTGAACTACCTTTTTTAGAACTAAAGTGCACACCAAAGGTGGCCAAGTCCTATGTCACAGATGCTTGATAAATGTCCACCCGCTGACCTTTCCCCTGGAGCCAGTGCTCAGATGAGCACACGTCCCCAGCACTTCAGAAGCCCCTCCCAAGTCTTCCAGTCTCTCCCTCAGGATGACCTCGTTCTGACACCTGACGGCAGGGAGCGCATACACACAGACCCTTGTATATACCTAATGTAAATAACGCCCTCACGCGCTCCTTGGTGTCTGCCTTCTTTCACCCAGAATGACGTTTGTGAGAGGTATCGGTGTGTTCTGTGCACTGGCGGCTCGTTCCTCTTGCTCATGAGATGGTGTGCATGTTTGAACAATCGTCTTCTGTCCACAGAAAGCTTTCCTCCTGTCTGGCTATGGGAAATGGCACACTGTGAGCACCTCAGGCTGACTTTTGGGGGTCACATGAACACGTGTTTCTGTTTGTCCTGAGGACTGGGGCCGCTGGGGCACAGGGATGCATATATTCCACATTAGCATACGGTGGCTCCCAGAGTGGTTTTGTCCTTCCTCAGAACGTCTGTCCACCAGCATGTGTGACTTCCAGTTCCAGATGGAACTGCACCTGGCAATGGCTGCTTTTCTATTTTTTTTTTTTTGGAACCAGGGATTGAACTCAGGGACACTCGGCCACTGAGCCACATCCCCAGCCCTATTTTGTATTTTATTTAGAGGCAGGGTCTCACTGAGTTGCTTAGGGCCTTGCTAAGTTGCTGAGGCTGGCTTTGAACTCGCGATCCTCCTGCCTCAGCCTCCCAAGTCGCTTGGATTACAGGCGTGCGCCACCATGCCTGGCTTGCTTTTCTATTTTAACCAGTCCATTTAAGAAAGAGTAAGTGGCTGGAAAGGAATCCTATAGCAGGTGAGCAGAAGAAAGGAGGAAGATGCTCCCCGTGAGCAAAGCATTGGGCTCTGAGGGTCTCACGAGTCCTGGTGTCCAGGCCTGGGAGGGTGCATTCCTGCAGGCGGAGGGTGCGTGCTGCGTCTGCTCACATGAGCGTCTGTGCGGTCCCTGCCCTTGTCCAGGGACCACCACTTGGCTGCAGTAATACCCAGCAGACCATGTAATAACTCTTCCTCAGGTGACAGAGCTTTAATGGACCCGACCTCAACAAAATAAACCTGGCTTCAGACTTGCCTGGGGGCCTCAGTAAATATTTAACAGTGTCCCCGTTCCCTCCCCTGCTGGAGCTGAGACTGGCACCACACATCACGGCGCCCCTTCCTGCGGGAAGGGCCCCTCCCAGTTGCCTGGACACCAGTCCTGACCTCGCAGCACTCCTGGTCTCTCCGGACCGTTTCGCTGTGCTGCTGGTTCTCAGTGGAGTTGGAGGCACTGGGAAGTGGAAGAAGAGCCATTGCGATGGGTCTGGGGGACTGCCCTGGCCTTGGGGGTGGCTGCTTCCGTTTGATGCATGGGTGATAGCCAGAACTGAGCTCCTAACCTGTGCTCGACCACCTGCCAAATGCTTGATGCTGATTATGTCAACCCGTCTGAGTCCATTTGCATGGCTGTAACAAAATACCTTTGACTGGAAGTTTGAAACAACAGAAATGTATTTCTCATGGTGCTGAAGACTGGGAAGTCAGATCAAGGCTCAGGAGTTGGTGTCTGTTGAGGGCCTGTTTCCTTGTTCATAAGTGGTGCCTTTTTGCTTGTCTTCACATGATAGAAGGGGCAAGAGGCCCCTTGGGTCCCTACTATAAGAACACTTTGTTCATCTTAAGGCCTCCACCCTCATGACCTAATCACCTCTCAAAGGCCCCCATGCCCCAATACCTCCACCTTGGGGGTTAGGATTTCAACATATGAATTCTGGGTGGACACAGACATTCAGACCATAGCACAGCCTCACAGGAGGACTTCCGCCACATGTTGTTTATTGCTGTTTACAGAGAAGAAATCTAAGGTTAAAGATGTTTTCCCACAGCAAGGCACGGTGGTGCATGCCTGTAATCCCAGATACTTGGAAGGCTGAGGCAGGAGGATCCCAAGTTCCAGGCCAGCCTCGGAAAAATAACAAGACCCTTTTTCAAATTAAAAACAAACAAACAAACAAACAAAAAGAGCTGGGGAAGGGCTGGGGATGAAGCTCAGTGGCAGAGTGCTTGCCTAGCACGTGTGAGGCCCTGGGTTCAATCTCAGGTACTGGTGGGCCAGGAATAAAACACTTCCCGCAGAGTAATCAACTTAGCTAGTGCATTTGGCAGTCTAACTTCAAACCATATTACTGTCCTGCTGTCCTGCACTTCCTCTTCTTTTGTAGGGGTTGATACTTGGGCACCTGAGTCCATCTTTCCCTGGGGTCTAATGCGGCCGGGTGGATTAAATGGGAGGGGGAGGTCACCTGCAGAACTTGTGGGTGCAGGTGTAACTCTCAGCTCGTTCTCCAGTGCCTTTCATGACTTTTCAGTCACTGGCTTCCTGCAGCTTTTCCTTGGCACCTTTGTGGGGTTTGTCTGTGTTTCTTGCATGGGCTTCACTGAGATTCTTGCATCTGTGTATCAATATCTTTTACTTAAGTGGTTGCTGCCATTTTTTTTTCTTTTTTTTCTTTTTGAACCAGGGATTGAACTCAGGGACACTTGGCCACTGAGTCACATCCCCAGCCCTATTTTGTATTTTATTTAGAGACAGGGTCTCACTGAGTTGCTTAGGGCCTTGCTAAGTTGCTGAGGCTGGCTTTGAACTCGCGATCCTCCTGCCTCAACCTCCCAAGTCGCTTGGATTACAGGCGTGCGCCACCATGCCTGGCGCCCTCTTCATTTTTACATAATGCTTTCTCTGTTTTCTAGATTGAATAATTTCTATTGAGCTCTTTTCAAATTCACTAGCTCCCCACCCCCATCTGTGATTGAAGGAATTCAGCATATTGATTTTATTTTATGTTTTCCAATTTCCATTTGGCTTTTTTTTTTTTAGTTTTCTTTTCCTGCTGCGATTTCCTGTCATTTCATTCACTAAGAATATATTTTCCTTTACGTTCTTAGGCATAGTTATAATAGTTGCTAATTCCAGCAACTGGGCACCCTGAGGACATGGCTGCAACCATCTGTTTTTCTTGAATGAATCAGATTTTGTCTTTGACCATTTGTTGTACTGAGCTGTTTTTAACCGTGGTGGACCTTGTGGATGATACGCTGCAGGGCTGAGTTCTGCTCTCTTCCTCTGAAGAGCACTGCTTTCTTTGTTTCAGTGAGCAGTGAACCTCGTGGCCTCAAGCTGTGCCTCCTACTCAGAGAAGCAGTGGAAATCTCTTTTCGGTTCTTTGGACTCAGTGTGGCCCAGTGGTGCTGGGGGCATTTATCCACATATAAAGCATGTGGGCTTTCCTTTTCTGGATTTTTCTTTTCTAGGATTTCTCTTCTCCCTTTCAGCTATTGTGTTATCTTGATCTCTCTCTGTCATGATTCTTAAGTTCAGCAAAACTAAGTTTTAGCTACTTACATGTACTGACCCGGTCCTGCCCTCAGGCTAAAAATGACCCAAAGGAGGACATCGTGGCAGTGCTGATCCACATATTGGGCCCCCGCTGCATTTGGTCTCTGGTGCCTTGAGCGAGGTTTCTTTGTCTTCGCGCCCTCCAGCGGGAGCCTCCCTCTGTCTCTGATCTCTGTCCATCATCTCTTCTTCTTCACTCCCCTCTGTCACTTTCTCTCTCTCCCCACTGTTCTTTTTTTGCAGAAATATTTCATTATTATCCACAGGAGCACTTGTTCAGTAGCAGTTACTTGACCACTGTCAAATGCAGAACTTTCTAGAAACAGTGCCTCATTTAAGCAAGGGTATATCTCAGAATGGAGAAAGCACAAACTTAGGAGTCAGATCCGACCAGGATGCAGAACCTGACTGCCTCTTAAAGCCTGAGGCTTGGGAGTCTGGGCTGTACTGTGGGTAAACCACATGGACCTCCACAAGCCGTTGATGTGAATGAAATAACGTGTGCTGAGCACCTAGTCCTGTGTGTCTCCGAGAATGTCCATGTCGATTGGTGGCCACTGCTGACTCTGTGAAGACCCACAATCCTGGTGTGAACCTATGTGGCAGGTGTGGGTTTCACCTGCAAGGTGAGGACATCAGGGTATCCAGGCAGGCTGTTGGGTGTGTAGATGTGTTTTAAGGAAGAAAACCTGCCTTGCTGTTTCCTTGGTGCTTTCTTTATTGGCTGAGCAAGTGTGTGTGTGGGGGGGGCAGTGGGAAGGGGGGCTAGAGCAAGCTAGCTTGATTTCCATGCGGAGAGTTCGTGGCTCTTTATCTCTGAAGAATGCTTGAAATGGGATGGATGCTCCTGGAGGCGGAGGAAGGGCCCCCCAGAGGTCCTAATCTCTCGCATCTGTGAGATGGCAGAAAGGATTTTGCAGATGCAATCAAGGCTGGGGACCTTGAGACAGAGGGGTTATCTTGGATCATCTGAGTGAGCCTCGTGCGGTCACATGGGTCCTAAAAAGTGGAAGAGGGAGGCAGGAGAAGAGCTCTGTCAGCAGAGGCAGGGGTAGAGAGGTGCTGTGTGCTGGATTTGAAGACGTGGATGGGAGCCGTGAGCAGATGTAGCCGCAGCCTCTGGGAACTAGAGGAAGCAAGGAAACAGATCCGCTCTCAGAGCCCCAGAGAGGAGCGGTGTCCTGCATCGCCTGGGCTTTTGCCCAGTGAGACTGTGCCAGGCTGCTGACCTCCAGATCTGGGAGATAACAGATTTGTGTTGTTTTAAGCGACTGTGTTGATGAGAATTTGTTTGGTGGCAGTGGTTGCTGTATGAAGGAGGAATCGTGGTCAAATTCATGGGCCTGTGAGCCAGACGCCTGGCCTTGAACCTGCGTGACCTTGGGGAAGCTGCTCAACTCCTAGGCTTCAGAGTTCTCATCTCAGAAACTGAAAAATGATGGTTTATAGCTCATAGCTGTTGTTGTTTTAACATGAAACAAGGATTTCACACAGGTGAAATGCCTGGGAGTAAGTTTTGGTGGTACCGGGGTGGCGGTCCTCTCGAGATAACGTGGAACGACGGGTCAGAGTTGGGACTTGGGGAGGCAGTCTGGCACCAGAGTCAGGCCCCTCTCTTACTTGTTTGAAGCAGTCCTTGTGCTCCAAAATCTCCATCTGGAAACCTGGGTCAGGAGTCCCGTGGTGGCCGGGGCAATTGTCCAAGGTGGGGAGGCCAGTGCTTCTGGCAGGGTGGATAATAGGTGCTCTGTGAGGGGCCGTTAGTGCTCCATTGGTGGCTGGGGAATGCTGAGCCTCAGGTCCTGGGCATTGCAGACCCTCTTGCCTCTTGTTCTGTCCCTGGAGTCGTTTGAGGATGCTGGTGTGAGGAGACCATGGCCTCTCCTATAGCTGGACAGTACTTGGAACCTCTAGTTCCAAGTAGTGGCTCTACTTCCAAGTAGTGGCTCTAGGATTGCTGAGTGAATGAGCAAGAAAGGAGCAGGCCTCAGACCTGCCCTGAAGAAGCTCGCAGCGCAGGACAGGGTCTGGAGCTACGCCAGGGTTTTGTGGGTGTCTTTCAAAAGAAACAAAGAAAGAACTACTTCCCACCAGCTGACCCTCAGCCTCTCAGTTCACTGCTGGGAGCTCACAGCCCTGTGGAGCTTAGGCCGGGTGCCAGGCCTGCCTTTCTGTGGCTCTAAGCCAGAGACACCTACCACTGTCTGGTTCTCTGAATCACAGACACACCTCAGCTCCTCTCCTCCCAGAGCAATGCTGAGGACCCCTCAGCAGGCGGAAGGCCCATGTTGGAGGGGTCCTTGGTACGTCTTGGGAAGCAACACTCAACCGCCGGCCCCCACCGGCATTCCCACCTCACTGGGCTTGGGTGCCAGAGTTATGGGGAGTTGTATTTTGTGAGTTCTTCCATGAGAATGTTGGGTCAAATGAGAGGAGCCAAGGGGTGACTGACTGCTGCTCTGGATCAGTGAGTGTGACAAGGCTGTTGTTCCTTTCTTCCTGTCCCAGGCCTGATCTTTGGACCAGAAGGAGGTTAAAAAGATGCTGCTTACCACAGCTGAGCTGCCAGTTGCAAGGACCCTCACTCAAGATCTTTCCTGAGCCTGCTGGATTGATAGCGATGTTCGGTCTCCTGGGGAATAAGGCTGGTGGAATCTTTCCCTGGAATTACACATACCCGGCACGTTTCAGGATGGTGCAAGAGATTTTTAAGGAAGACCCCGGCTGAGGGCTTTGTGGTTTCTTCCAACTTGGATGCCCTCAGGCCAGACTGGACCAAGGGTCGCAGCTGCCAGCTCCCTCGGGCTCCCTCTGAATCGTAAGTCCCCATCTCCTCCCTGTGAAGCATCTCTTGCATATTCTGTCCAGTGCACTCGGGGCTTTAGGTGAGGCTTTCCTGGCCTTTGGAAGGTTCACTCCAATGTGGCTGGTCCTCAGAAGGGCTGGTATTTTGTGACTCACTACGTGTCCGGGGAGCCTGGGACAGACAGATGGAAATCCCAGGTCCTTCCTGGTAGCTGCCTCTGTGCCTTGTGCTGACGTTGCTGTCCTACTGTCACCCTTCACTGGTCTTTCTGGTTCTTATATCTAAGTTTTGCAGAGCGTATGTGCCTTGAAGGCCAGGGCTCTGCAGCTTGTCTGTATCTGTAAGTGCCTGTCACACGGTCTTGAATTCTGCAGAAAGGATGAAGGAAAATACGATGGTTAGTGAATCAGGACACCTGAGGTTCAGTAGGGAAGATGTGCACTGGGGGATGGTTGTCCAGCTCCACCCAGAGCAACAGGAACAACATAAGACCATGTGGCTGATGCCGAGATGTCATATGTCAGCAGGTGCCTGTCCTGGGTTTCAGTCTGTAACACTTGTGTCCCGTGTGACTCAGGGCAAGTGACTGGTCAGTTACTTTCCCTTTTCTCTTCAGTCAGGGTGAAGTATCATTCTGCTTTACAGGGTCAGTGTTGAGGATCACAAGATAGACACTGGAGTCAGGAATTCGTGGCAGACACTCAGCACAGGGTCTGGGCAGTACTGAGGCTTGGGGAGGGTGGGCGTCACTTGGCCCTTGAAAGTCACTCTGAGCTGAGCCAGGTAGGCAGTGTTAGACTTTGAACTGGGCACTACTGGTTGGCGTGGACAGCTGATGAAGGGTCACAGTCCCTGGAGCCTGTAAGCAGGTCAAGTGGCAGGTCATCGGTAGGCAAAGGAAGAGCAAGCCTCATGTCAGCTGGATGGAGCGGACAGCTGGGCTTGCCAGCAGAGGCCTGCTGTGGTTCTGAGCTGACAGGGAGAAGGACTGGCCTCTCAAGTCTGGACTTGGTGGCTTGGGAAGTTGGTAGCCCCAACAGATGTTTACCTTAGTGCTGGGCTGCATGGGGGAGAGTGCCAGTTCCAACAGCCAGTAGTATAAGCATTCAGGTCACCTGGGGCCACCAGACGTTTGACTGCCAAGAGGGCACTTGGGGCAGGTCCTGGGGTCTGATAGTGGTGGGCTTCCTGGTTCCCTCATGCCAGTGAACTTTCTTAGGCTGTCCTCACCGCCTCATGTGAACAGGGTCCTCTGGCTGTCACACGCGGCTCCCACCCACAGCTCCTGGATGCACAGTTTTGTGTTTATCTGTGCAGGTGACTTGATTTGAGTCTGTCTCCCACCCAGCTGGTGCTCTTTGTGAGGCCAGGAACCAAGCTCTGGCTCGAAGGCTGGGCACATGTGAAACTTGGCTTGCATTAGTGTTGTTGGCCTGGCAAGATGGGGACTCTGCTGTGCTCTCCTTTCAGCTTCCCTGAGAAGGACTGAGGGAAGGAAACACTCTTCTGGAGCATCTGCATAGCTGAGCACCACAGTCCCCCTAGGTGAGGCCACCTTCCAGTAGAGAACCTTGGGGCTGTTCAGCTACTTGCTCAAGGGTATTTTTTCAGGAGGAAGCAGAGCAGGAAGCTGAGAACTCCCCAGTGTTTTCATGCCAAACTAGGTCACTCCAGCTGAAGGGCTAGGACTTTTCCAGAAGAATGTGTGGAACGAGCACTTCCTACTGTGGAATGCTCGCTGGGTCCTTGGAACTGGGTGTCTTTTCCTGTTTCTCAGGAGGCAGGCACTAGTTCTGGTCCCCAGGGTATCGGAGCCAGGATGTGGGACCAGCTCTCGGTTGCTCACAATCTGGGGGAAGCCTGAACCCCGGAGGACACAGGACTTACAACATAGGGTGATGGGTGCTGTGCTCCTGCGTCTGGCCAGAGAGGGGGCTGCTGAGGATCTGGGGAGACCTCAGGGCTGGGAGACGCAGCAGGGTCAGCAGTGGTGAGCAGAACTGCTGTGATGGGGGAGCAGAGGTGGACCACCTTCTGCTTTCTGCCTTCCCAGGCCTCTTCCCCCTGACTGACTCTTCCGTGGTGGCCCTGTGGCTGCTGTGCCTCGCTTATCACATGGCCCATGGCTCTGTTTTTCTCCTTTTATCAGTTACTTCCTAGAACAACACCACTGTGGTGGTCTGGGTTATCTGCTGCTCCCCATGGGAGGGCGAGAGTGGGCTCAGGGACCTGAAGACATGGCGGTTACGGACGAGCAAGATTCCTGCAGTGTCTGAGCACGCTGCACCGGGTGGACGTGAGTGTAGCAGTCATCGCCATTTGTAAGGCCAGGATCTGTGCGGGGACCACTGCAAACATTGTTCAATCCAGACCTCAAAACCGAGCTGCGGCTGGGTAGGTGCTATGGTTAGGGTCTGTTTTACTGCTGGAGTCAGAGGAGCACACAGAGTCAAGGCCATTTGAATGTCCCCAGGGTAAACAGGAAGGATTTGAACACAGTTCTGTCTGACGACCAAGCCCTGGGTCTTGGAGCTGAGACACAACTTCTACTCCCTTCTTGGAGCACCTCCCACCCCTGTGACCTTGGATAGCTGACCTCTCTTCTCTGAGCCTCCCTCTCCTCATTGGAAGGGAGCTGTGCAGTTTCTCTTCTAAGCTGGGATGCTTGAGGTTGTCAAGGGGGCATTATCACAGTTACGGTGGGTGACAGGTGTGACACAGGTAGAAACCAGACCTGGCTCTCAGGACAGCACCAGGCCCAGTGGCCCCAGGACTCGCCAGTTACTCGGCAGGTCCTGCAGCTGGTGCACCCCGTGTTCCCACTGCTGCTGCTTCTGGTGCTGATGCTTCCTGTGCCCAAGGTCGCTCCGCAGTTCTCCGCTCGCAGTGGCGCAGTTTGCACCTCTGGTTATAGCCAGGAGCGCCTTGGCGATCCCATCTCAGTCTTCCTGCAGCTGCTTGACAGGATGTATTTCTTGCTGAGCTCTGACGTCTCAGACTGTGCTTTTCCTCATGGGGCCCCTGTGGGGATTGACAGCCCGTCTTCTAGTCCTTGAGGCTGCCCTCCTGCCCATGTGGACCCTCAGCTGCCGTTGTCGGAGATGGCTCAGTGTCCACTCCTCCAGGGTTCTTAGTGACCATTTTGGGGCTGCTTCAGAGCTGCTGTTTAAACACCTGGAAGGAGCCCACTTGACCTCCCAATCTGGTGCGGTGGGTGTGGCCCTTCCGCTTACATTTGAAGAAACCGAGGTTCAGAGACAACCAAAGCTGTCACAGTTGTCCCCAGAGAGAGCAGAGGCCGTGTGTGTTCATGGACCATCAGCCGTCCGCCAGGAGTCCGCCCCTGCCTGGCCAGAGCTTCTCTGTGTGCTGCTGAGGTGTGAAGGTGATTTTAGTTGACAGGCAAGCTTTTGTTAAACAAAATAATTGTTTTGCATTACTTTGACAAATTCAGGGGGAAAAAAAAGCCCACAAATGGTGTGTGAGGCTTTGATTTTGCAGATATTACTGCTTAGGATGAAGATATTTTTGTTACCTTTGTAAAAATACTAAGGTAACAAAAGAGGCCTTAGCCTTCTCAAAGAGGACTCAGTTTGAAGCCCAGGTCTTTGATTAGATTTTGCGCTGTTGGCTGTGTGACCCCCTCCGTGTCACGGGGGGGGCAGGGTCTGTGAGCCTGGGATATGGGTAACTCCGAGTTCTTTTTTATTTTATTTTATTTTATTTTATTTTATTTTATTTTATTTTATTTTATTTTATTTTTTTTAGGAACCAGGGATTGAACTCAGGGACACTCGGCCACTGAGCCACATCCCCAGCCCTTTTTTGTATTTTATTTAGACACAGGGTCTCACTGAGTTGCTTAGGGCCTCACTAAGTTGCTGAGGCTGGCTTTGAACTCGCGATCCTCCTGGCTCAGCCTCCCAAGTCGCTTGGATTACAGGCGTGCGCCACCACGCCCGGCCTGGTAACTCCAAGTTCTGCTGAGACTTCAGTCCATTGAGATTTTCCCTAAATCTGGAAGATTCATGAAGTGACTGGACCCCTTGGTCTGAAGCTAAATTGTGGACCAAAAGAAAGCCAGAGCAATAGTGCCTTGTAGTCCCATAATTCTGTTCAAATTGACTGCGGCTACTGATCTTGGCCCTGCCTTCTCTATCATATGATAGAGCGCCCACGTTACCCCATCAACCTCTCTAACGCTCTATAAGGCTGAATCATGGCAGTGAATATTCCCCCTATGCAGTCAGTGGATGGCATCTTCATTCATTCTTTTTTCATTCATTTGTCCTTAATGAATGGAAGATAATTTTACCTCCCCCTCGAGTTTATTGTGAGAATTAGAGAAGGGTGTACATGCAAGGACTCGATTCAGTGTCTG
This sequence comes from Glaucomys volans, assembly GCA_020662805.1. Taxonomy (NCBI): domain Eukaryota; kingdom Metazoa; phylum Chordata; class Mammalia; order Rodentia; family Sciuridae; genus Glaucomys; species Glaucomys volans. The sequence continues at coordinate 765,189 of JAJEJO010000520.1, read as the reverse complement.
ACATACACTGAAGAAATATTAGCTATTTTTAAGTTAAAAGCTAAAGTGTAATTAGAAGATCAAAACAGACAGGCCCAGAGGAATAAACAATACTGAAGATGACTGAGGCACTAAAATTGAATGTTGTTTATCTCAGCGCGTCCTCGTTGGCATGTGCTGAGTAGGTGATATTTATGTCTAAATTAAGGATTGGCAAACAATTCCAACCGGGGCTAGGGAGTCAATGTTTTTGGCTTTGGGAGCAATGTGTTTCTGTACCAGTCCCCAGTTCTGCCTTGGAATCTGGAAAGCTGCTACCTTAGGCAATATGTAAATGAGGGGGTGTGGCCGAGTACCAGCAGGGGTCCTATAGCTGTAGGTTGCTCTTGGTCTAAAGGAAGGGGACCTGTTTGCTTTGGAGAGACAGAAAGTTCTTCTGGATCATAAGCATTGAAAAAAAGTTTATTGCAAGATGTGAGATTTACATGAGACTTGTGAAGCAGCTATGGACAGTGCTTTCTTGAAGTTTTATAGGAAATTTAGAAGAAGGTCTTCCCATGGCTAGCTCACTTGGCACACATTTATTGAGGGTGTGCTAAGCTCTGATATTGACAGATAACAGAAGTACAGGCATTGCATTTTGCAGGGGGTGCAGCAGTGGCGAGGGGTGATCTCAATGATGCCATAGGGAACCGTTTTCAGTGCTGTGTGAACTGTCCCCTCCCTGAATTACACTCAGGTCTCAGTGGTCATTTGGGATTTTTGATCCGGCAGACCTGGATCAGGCACCTTCATTTAGCAACCTGCCGATTGGAGTGGCTGTATCAAAGAGGTCCTTGACCTCTTGGACATCCATCTGTAACTATTGGAAGAGTATGGTCTTTAGAACCAAATCCCTCAGGATTTGGAATTTGGCTGTTTCATAGCTGTGTGACCTTGCTCAAGCTCCTGAACCTCTCTGACCTTCATTTGGTTCATCTGCAAACTGTGACACCTCCAAATCTCTAGTTCATACCCAGTGTTGGCTGACTAGCATTTGCTCTCAAGTGTTAGCTCCTTCTCCAGGGGGCCAGGAGGCTGCTGGCCTCGCCCATGGTGCTGTCTCCTGGCTTTACTAGTGAGGGTCTGTGGGGGGGAGGCTTGTAGCCTCCTCCTCCTGAGCCTTCAGGGTAAGAAGGCTTGAGAAAACACTGGCCTGTGGAATGCCAGGGTCAATGAAGGGTGCCACCCATCAGGGTCTCTGACCTCCCTGGTCATCCCTGAGTGGGTTTGGAGGCAATGGAAGGTTTCTAAGCGCTACCCAAGAGCAGTCTCACACTCTGAAGCAAGACCTCCCTTGTCTCAGGGAGGGTGGGTGTGTTTGGGCCTCTTCCCTACTGTGCCTGGCTAACCTGAGTAACAGCGGGAGGGATGTTTTGGGAGAAGAAAAGCATGTTTGCTGGAGTCTGAAAATTGTTCTCTGCTGTGCATGGGAGGGCCAGAGGGAGGGGAGTGTGAGAGACTTGAAAGGTGACCTGGTCACCCTAAAAACGAGAAGGCCCTTGTGATGTGTTCAGCTAGGACCTGCGGGGCAGGATCAGAAGCAGACTTGTCGGCTGGTCCTGTCTCAGGAGACACCCTCTGATTGTGGCTCACGGAACCTTCAAGGAAGAGGCTTTGCAGACCAGTGAAGCACCACCATTGGGATGCTGGGCCACCCTGGGTCGGACTCAACTCAGGCAGATGAACTGAGTGTGGTCCTTTTCCTGCCACTCTGGGGCTCAGCCTGTGTGGAGCTTGGTGGCCCTGGCTGGGACTGGGTGCTCCAGGCAGTCTGGTGGCTCTCTCACCTCTCACCCTGCTGGAAAGTGGATTATTTCCTGTGGTGGAGGGTGAGGAGCTGGGCCGGGGGCTTCTTCCCCCTTTCTTGGTTGAGTGGCTGCTTGCTTTTATCTGCCACCATCCATCACTGCTGGGGGTCTGGGAGCCTCCATCTGATGGCCGGAAGTGCACCTCATGCCTCCTGCCCCAGCTGGCCTGTGGCTCCTGGGAAGAGCAGTGCCAGTCGTGGGGCCTCTGAGTCACTTGGAAGCTCAGGGCTGCTTAGCTGGAGGCTACGGCCAGGCACGTAAGCAGAGCCAGCTGCCCACTGCCAGCCTTCTTGCTACCCCAGAAACTTCTTGTTGCATCTCCAGGAAATGTGAGGATACAGTAATAAAAATAATTTTCCCTTAGGGAGAAATGCTCTGGGAAACTCGTTGGGCTATTAGAAAACCTGGGACCAATTGAGTAGGGATGGCCTGGTCTCTAGACCTGCCTTTCCTCCCTTGGGAAGCTGGTCATTATGAAAATGTGAAGCCGGGCATGGTGGTGAAGCCGGGCGCGGTGGCGCACGCCTGTAATCCAAGCGACTTGGGAGGCTGAGTCAGGAGGATCGCGAGTTCAAAGCCAGCCTCAGCAACTTAGCAAGGCCCTAAGCAACTCAGTGAGACTCTGTCTCTAAATAACATACAAAATAGGGCTGGGGATGTGGCTCAGTGGCGGAATGTCCCTGAGTTCAATCCCTGGTAATAAAAAAAATAAAAGAAAATGTGAAAATTTTTGTTTTCACATTTCACAAATGAAATTTCACAAATTTCACAAATGAAATTTCACAAATTTCATTGTGAAAATTCCCTCAAGATGAGAACGTGGCTCGTGTTAATCCCCCTACCCGAGTGACCCAGCTTGGTAGGCCGGGGAGCCAGCGCGGCTGTGGGAGGCAGAGTGTCACCGTGCTGTCCTGGTTTCCCGTGTGGCTCAGCTCGGGCACCTCCCAGGAGCTCTGTGGTGCTCCGACTCCTCAGCCCTCAGAGGGCTGGTGGGCCAGGCCGCGTGACCCTCACGTGCTTGCTGAGAAGACAAATGAGTCACCTCTGGGAAAGTGCCTGAGAGCTGGCTTGCCATCCTCCCTGGAGAGACCCAGAAGGGAGCACAGCCCAGTGACAGCAGAGCAATCGATTCCGGCAGAGGAGCCTGCGCTGACGCAGAAGATGGGTTCCAGCACCTTCTTCCAGGACCAGGCAGACAGCCTCTTGTTGGGAGCAGCATTGGGGATGCTGTGCGGCACTCTGTCCCAGCTCTCTGCTTCCCTGCCTCTCTGCCTTCCAGAAACTCCTTCTGGATTCCGGAGTCCGGTGTAGATTTGGGACCCTTTCTCTGCACCATGTGAATTGTCTAGATCTGAAACACAAAATAAGCGGCAGGGGTCACTTAACAAATGCCCCGTCCCCACCCCCAGGATGAGCACCTGCTTGGGATGTGGCTTGTTTGCATTGGATCATTGCTTTTGAAGAAAAAAAAAAGGAGAGAAGAGATGACATGGACTTAGAAATGGGGACACTCACCACCAGGTGACCAGGACGTTTCTGGCTTCGGCACTAAGTCCTGCATCCTGGGCAGCCAGGATGGTTGTTGGCCCTACATGTGGTTAGACGGCACCCTGAGCTCCCAGCGTCTTGAGGGTTTGCGGCACTCCTGTGTTTACTTGGTGGCCTGCAGACTCCCTGCGAGGCCACACTCCGTGGGAGCCACTCCACAGCCATGCCCTGGGTCCAGTCCTTGGGGAGTTTACTGCCTGGAGTTTCAGTTGCACATCCAGGAGGGGGTGGATGTCGGTCCATGTCTGAGCCGGGCGGCCCTCTCCCACTTTGCTAAATGGCATGCCTTGGGGGCCAGCTGAGTGATGACGATGACAGGGCGGTGATGGCAACACCCGCCTTTCCAGGGTATGTGTCCATCTCTGGCCTTTTTGACCCCTTCAGAGAGCCATGTGGGAGACAGTTCCTGAGTTAGCACCCAGTCACCGGGCGGAAGCTGCGGCTGTCGTCAATTAGGGAGAAGCGCCCGTACTTGCCAACGCTGGCTGTGTAGAGCCTGGCCAGCCCTGGCAGTTCCCAGGAAGGTGCACGCCCCCACCCACCTCACTGAGGTGCATGCACCCACTTCACTGCTGAGTGACTGAGGCTGCGAGGGGAGGAAGCTGGCCCTTTGGGCTTATCCAGGGTAGGTAGGACCAGCCACGTAATATGTGGGACTCAATGCAAATCAAAATGCAGGGCCCGTGTTAAAAAATGACTAAGGTTTCTACGCAGAGTCATCAGAGTTCTAATGCCAGCTGGGGCCCCTCTCAGCCCGTGTGCCGGGACTGGGGAGCAGGCCCTCCCTGGCCCCAGCATTCCGGGTCAGGCTGTGTCGTGGGTGTCTCCAGGCGCTCCTCACGGGTGCCTGGCTCCCTGTCCTTCCCCAGACTCACACACAGGTGCTCGGCACCTGTTTAGTGGTCTGACTGGACCAGCTTCATTAAGTGGCTTAAGGAACTCATGCTGTTTTGGGGGTGGAGGGATAGGGTGGTGCTTAAGTGTGCCCCCTCCTCCTGCTTTATCACCCGGCCAGGCCTTTCACCTGCTCTTTAGTATGCCGAGCTTCACTGTTTTTGTTGGGAGCTGATTGGTTTCAGGATGTGGACCACCTGTGTAGTGTCCAGGGATGACTTCCAGGGAGCCCCACCTGGAGAAGAGAATTTTCCTCCCTTGCCTGTATTTGTGGTTCTGGAGTGCTGGCAGTTCCTTTTTCTGTGACCTTTTATTCCTTATGACAAACCTATAAGGTTCACACACTGCTCGCCTCTCCATTCAGCCAGTGTTCACTGAGCACCTACTAAATGCAGGGCTGAGACCTGAGTTGCTTAGGGTCTCGCTAAGTTACTGAGGCTGGCTTTGAACTCCCAATCTTCCTGCCTCAGCCTCCTTCCTGCCTCAGCCTCCGGAGTCACTGGGATTACCGGCATGAGCCACTGCACCCTGCTGGGCTACATTCTTGTTCCTCTGGATCCCTTTGTTCTTGTTGGTGATCTGAGGGAACCTCGAGAGCCTGAGCAAAACAGGAGAGGGGCAAAAAACAACAAAAAAGGCCTGGCTGCCACTTGCAGAGCTAATTAAGGCATTCCTGGGGATTCATCTGCTCTCTAGTTAGCACCAGAATAAATCCTCCAAATGGCTGCGAGGTTTCCAGTTGACACTGCATTTTGAATTCAGATGGCACTAGCATTCTGCGCCTTCCTGACGATGATAAATGTTTAGATAGCAACATCGTGGTGGGGGAAATGGGGAGGAAGTCAGGCTTAGGTCCAGCAGACTATGCCCCTTTGGTGTGATGAGTGGGTGAGAAATGGCTTAAGGACACCTCTGATGTCCTGAGGGGGTGGGCTCTGTCCTGTGGCCTAGAGCTGCATGTCAGTTGTGGGGTCTGATGTCTGAGCCTCTTCTGATCAATTCTCTCAAATGTATGAACTTAGTAATGGTTGGGGATGTTGAAATGCGTCATTGATAGCCAGGTTCTTATGTGAGTTTTTCCCACTGCTTTTTTATTTGTTTTTTGTTTTTGTTTTTAGTATTGGGGACTGAACCTAGGGGAACTTTACCACTGAGCTATATCCTCAAACCTTTTTATTTTTCATTTTGAGACAGGGTCTCAGTAAATTGCCCAGATTGGCCTCAAACTTGTGATTATCCTGCCTCAGCCTCCCCAGTCACTGGGATTATAGGTGTGCACCACCACATCTGGTTAGAGTTTTTTTTCAGCTCTGGGGATCAAACTTAAAGTCTCATGCATGCCAGGCAAGCATTCTACCATGGAGCTACGTCTCCAGTGAGTTTTCTACTTTATCGAATACCCACTGGGTGGTGGGATTTAAGTGATTCTTCCAGCAACCTCAAGAGGTTAATGCCTCATGGTCTTCATGCTGCGGGTGTGGAGACAGGCGGAGAGGTCAGATGCCTGGCTGGTCAGGACCAAGCTGGCATTCCATCCTTCCCTGGGATTCCTGAGCATGTGCTTCCTACCCCAGAAGTCTCAGTGTTGAGTGCCCCTGATGCTGGGCCTCTGGCCCTATAGGACAGCAGGAGCCCTTGACCTGCAGAGAATGGTCCCTTGTGCCTGAAGGAAGTTACAGGAACCTGCTGTTTACAGTCCCCATTCTCTGCAGGGTCTCCGGATGTCATAACCAGACGCGAGCCAGCACTCTGGAGGATGACCGGAAGTTATACTGCAGCTCTATTGGCCTGTTGGGTGGACACTGAAAGGGGTGTGGCAGGCGGGGTGGTAGAAAGGAAGAAGCCTACTGCAAACAGTTCTGACTGTTACTGACAGATCCCTGGCCATTTACCCGGTGCTTCCAATGAGCACATTGGGATCAGGAAGCCCGGGCTGCAGAGATCATGTGACATATTTGTATTTTCCCATGAAGCCTTCACCATTTTAAAGGATCATGTTTTCTAAGTGTTGCCACAGTGATTGTGGATTCTGGGTTTTCTCAGCCAAGACTTTCTGGAGGGTGCGAGGGGGGAATGGCTGGGCCCAGGGAGGGCGCAGAGAGGGTGGTGACTGACAAAAAGACAGTGCTCCTTCCACACCAGCTCCCTCCCCAGGCGGTTCTGTGAATGGCCATGGGGTGGGGGGTTCTCATCTGGCTGTGAGGGTTGAGGTCCCTCGCCTTCCAGTGACTAGGAGGAAATTCCCTTTCCGTTTTCCTGCGGCTCTGCGTCCTTCGCAGCATTCTCTGTCCTAATTTTAGGGTTGCCTCATCTTTTTGGAATTTGCCTTTTTCTTTCCTTGTCTTCGTTTGGGAGCTAGATCAAGGCAGAGCTCAATTCCAGGATAGAGATCCACATTTCTTCTCCCATCTGCGGTCACTTTGGGACCTTGACTCTCATTCTTCCCGCACAAATTGGCAGGATCCATTCTTTAACCTTCGGTTCTTAACATCTAGGTCTAAAGGGACTTGTGGTTAAACGTTCCCGGTGTCCGGCACCCTGAGATGGGACCTGTCAGGACTTTTGGAGAGGCTCTTTGGAGTGGAGGTGGAAGAGCCGCCGACTGTGGCTGGACTAGTGGTTCAGGGGCCACTGTCGCAGCCTTGAGGCAGCCGCTTCTGTTGCCAGAGGCAGAAGCTGACGTCCCACTCTCCTGTGAAGGTTCTGACTCTCTCCCTCTCCCTGTCCCCAACCCATCTTAACCTTGAACCCAGCTGCAGGGTCTGCACAGCCCCCTCTGACTGGTGGTTAGTTGCTCTGTCCTCTTAGGTCAGGGACACTTTTTCCCCAGGTGGCTCCTGCCATTCTGAGTCTGTCCTGGTTGAGCCCATGAGCATTTTTGGCTGAAGCACCTGTTTGGGTCCACTTTGTACTTCAGAGCCCTTACTCTGCGGTGAGTTCATGTTTGCGGATGAACTCCTCTGGAGAGACCTGGTTGAGGCTTTTAAAAATTCCAGGGGGGCTGGGGCTATAGCTCAGTTGGTAGAGTGCCTGCCTCGGAAGCACAAGGCCCTGGGTTCAATCCCCAGCACCGCAAAAAAAAAAAAAAAAAGAAAAAAAAAATCCAGGGGCCTGGATCATGCAGGGATCTTCCAGGCCACTTGGCGTCTTGCTGTTGGCCGTCTTGCTGTTGTCTGCCGGTGGCCATTCAGAGCCCCAGAGGTGTGAATGGCTGCCTGCTGTGTTCTCAGGGCAGTTACTGGAAAGCAGGGTCTGCCGCTCCTGCAGTTGGTGGGACAACAGGAAAACAGTCTAAAAGTGTTTGGAGGGATGCATCTCGGAGACAGAGAGCCTGGGCTGGAGTCCATAGCTTCATAAGCTGTCGGCATGTGACCCTTCAAGGGTTACTTCCTAGTCACAGTGGGCCAGGGATTCTGGAACCAGGTGGAAGCAGGGCGCTGCAGTACCACAGAGGGAGAGGAACACGGTTTCTGGTGGGGGGACAGAGGCCGGGCTGTGGCAGGACAGACTCTAGGGAGGTCCTGGGCGTGGGGAGGGCCTCTGCACTCTGTGTCCGCTCTTACCTGCTGGGGAGTGGCTGGAAGAGCAGTTAGCAGCTGAAGGGCTAGGAGTGATGGTGGGGAGCAGCTGTGTGTTAAGGAATGGGGTCATGGCAACATGCGTGGGGAGGTGACGCTTTGGAAATCTGTTTTTGTCCCTGAACAGATAGACTAGCCTTGGAGAGCAGTGCGTCACCTTGGCCTCTCTGAGCTCTGGGGGTCAGAATTTCTACTCTGTGGCGGGCACTCTGCAATCCTGACCTTAATAATTGCGTTTGTAGGAAGCTACCAATGCTGGTTTCCTTCCTGCTTTTCTTAATGGTCTTTTGCTGGTAAATCTCTGTCCAATTTGACAATACGTGAAGCTCTCACCAGTCAGATCTGTTAAATCACATGGCTTCCTGATCATGATAATTAGATTAGTAACTAATAATCACAGCTGACATTTATCTAGTGCTTATTAACTCTTGGGTCATTCAAATTAGGCCTCATCTGTTATGATTTAATTTCTGTAATAATCCTAGGAGGTGCTATAATTAGCCTCATTTTACAAATGAGAAAAAAATGGAGGCTCAGAGAGGCTAACTATAGTCTCTGAAGTCGACAGCTAAAACGGAGCTGGGGTTCCAATTTCAGCAGTCTGGCTCTGGAACTTGGGCTGTTGTTGACCACTGTGCTGACCTGCCAGTCTTGGTGGTGGGGCAGGGGCTGGAGGGGAACAGGGGTGGAGACACCAAGTGATCATTTGTGTGTGGCAAAGGACAATAAAAGTCATTGTTAGGCACTCCTGTACTAGATGATTGGTTGGCCCAGCCTCCATGATGGTGGGAGCTTGGGGAAGGATGGGGAAGGGGCTTTGCTTCTGTTCCTCCCAGTCTGTCTGTTCCAGAGCCTGTGAGCAGAGCTGGGACAGCTGGGACCACAGACACCATCTCCTCTCCCTGCTCTGGATCACACAGAGATGCAGAGGAAGCCAGGCTGCTCTGACTCCCAGAACGGGTGCCCTGCCACCGGCTCCTCTGAGCAACTTCTCGTTCCCAGCCATGTCTTTTGTTCTGGACGTTGGGTTCCTGGACCCGGTCAGTTGAGTGGATTCAGGTGCCTCTGTGTTGGGACTCGCCCTGGGAATACCACGGGTAAGCATGCTCCTGAGTGCTGGGTCCCTGACCTGCACACCACAGCACGAAGGGCCACGGGTCCCCAGCTCCCATGCCCTCATCTGACTGGCTTTGCAAAGGTGCCACTGGGTCACCTGGGACCAGCATCACTGAAGCCAAGTGCTCTGGCCCTGCAGAGTGGGCTGGGGGTCCGTCTCTCTGCAAGCCCACAGTACTCCCTATTTTCAGATGAGCTCAGAAGGGCAAGGAGCTTTCTCAAAAGCCAACCAAGTAGCTGGAGCTCAGCCCCAGCTGTGCCCTTGTCACATGCTGCTGAACTCCCCTCTGCTTTTTGGGGTGCTGCTTAGGAAATTTGGGAATTTGTCATGGCCAGCATGGTGCTGTGTGTGACATCGTGGCTCCTTTTGGCCTCGGACTCTTCTTCTTATCTTAGGTGGTGGTGGTGGGGGACAGACAGAAAGAGCAGCATTGCGTTTGTAAACTGTTTTAACCGAACCTCACCGCAGGTCCTTGGGCGGGGCCGCTTGGTCCTGGATAAAGAATGGGTGTGGTTCTGTGTGGGGGAGTTGGTGGACCCGGTTGGGGGCTGCAGGCTTTTGGTGGAGTCCTGGATCTGAGTGCCCTTAGTTAGGTGAGCCTTTGGGCCCCTTTCTCCATGTCTTTGAAGGGACGTGGTCCCCCTGTTAGAAATATTGAGGAGCCACAAGAAATCAACCACGTGCTGGAAAGTGGGTGGGCCCGGCAAACCTTTACTTCAGCCAGAGGCCGTGCTGCTGAGCCTGGCTAGGCTAGCAAGCCACCTGGACGGGCAGGTCACCTGCCTATCTACCTAATGCAGTGCTCCCTTTGTCCTGATTGGAGGGCTCAGGGGTATGATCTATGCGATTGGCTGATTTTAAAATTGGGGCGGGCAAAAGGGAAGGGCTACAATTTAAATGGCTACAATTGGATCCAATTAAGACTGAAGACTATACTGTGAAAATGGACCCCCAGACTTTCTATTTCCTGCCCCCATTGCCGCCAGCCCATGCATTTAGAAATCCTGGGATCCTGCTGCTGGAGCATGCCTTGCTGGCACTTGGTTCACAGCACTGAAATCTGTCCTGAACACACAGCACTTAAGGAGAGAGGCATTTCTTGTAAATAATACTAGCGGGTGAATTTTTGAGCTCTTCCCAGGCATCTCCTCCGTGGGCAGCACGTGTGCTCAGGTAGTGCACACAGCCCTCCACGGTCTCCTCTGTGATCACCGCTCCATTTTACTGTGGAGGAAACTGAGATGCAGGGAAGGAATGTGCCCGAGGTCCCTCGGCAAGTCAGTGACTGTTGGCCCCGGGCAGATCTGCAAACTGCATGCTGTGAAGCTCCTGTGCAGCTCCCATGGCGAAGTCCTTTCCTCTCTTGCTCACTTTGAGGTTAAACTCTCCTCTGTCGCCAGCCTTCCTGTCCCTCCCGTGGAGCCTGGTCTTCTGCTAGTTTGGCATGAGTGGTTTCCCAGTGACCTGGTCAGTTGTGAACCTCTCTGGGTCAGTGTCTGCTCCCCAGGATCCCCTCTGTACCTGCCCTGATCCAGGGAGCCAGGCCCGACGTGTGTCCTCAAGGATTGCATGGAATGTCCAGGCTGATGCTGGCCACATGGGACTGCTTCTCTGGTGAAGGAGTTTTGGTGGGAAAGGGGCAGCTAAGCTGAGGCCCCATGGGGATGCTGCAGCTTGGGCAGATCCTGGCTGCCCATGGGTGGTCCTCAGGCCCTGCAGGTGTTGGCAGACCCTGCCAGGTAAAGCCTGCAGTTCAGAGCACTTCCTCTGGCCCAGCCTGCTCCCTGCTGTGCACATTTCCTTCTCACTGTCTGCTGGGGAAAATGGAAAACAGCCAGTCACAGTCCCTGAAATCACCTAGCAGGCACTTCAGGAAGGGCTAAGTGGAATCAAGTCCACAACAGCCTTTCCTCCCTCCACGTGCTCTGTCCCGAGCGACCTCCAGTGGCTCCAGAGGCTTCTGTGAGGGGTGGCTAGGGGTGCACAGGGGGTTCTCATCCACTGGGTGCCCCCGTGCAGCCAGGCCCCTGCATTTCGGGAGTCTTTATGTGACCCTGCCTCATTGTGGCTCCTGTTACCCCCAGATGAATAGACTTGAGGCAAAACTGGGTTTGTTTTACCCTGGCTCAGAACTATAGTGGAAAACAACAAAAAGACAAAAATTGCAATTTAAAAGTGGGCAAACTCTTGAATACGCACTTCTTCAGAGAAGGTCCAAGCTGCTGTGAATTAAATCATGAGATGTGTGCTCCTGTATCCTCATTAGGATAGCTGTGATTTAAAAAGATAGAACCAGCAGTGGCAAAATAAGAAAATAACAAAGTGAGAGTAGGGAAATCAGAGCTCTTCTCATAGCTGGTGGGAATGCAAGATGGCACAGCTTCATGGACGCAGTTTGGTGATTCCTCAGAAAGTAGATAGAAAATTCTCATCTGACTCAGAGATTCTACTTCGAGGTGCACATTGACAATGTTTGTCCAGACAAAAGCTTGTACACCATTGTTGACAGCAGCATGATTCCTGACAGCTAGAAGGTGGGAGCAGCCCCAATGCCCATGATGGTTAAAAATAATGCCATGCATGTTAGAAATAAGGAGGAGCCACAAGAAACCAAACACATGCTGGAAAGTGGGTGGGCAAGGCAAGCCTTAACTTCTGCCAGGAGGGCGTGCTGTGGAACCCGGCTAGCAAGCCACCTGGGCGGGCAGTTCACCTGTGTATCTACCTAACTCAGTGCTGTCCTTCACCCTAACTGGAGAGGGCTCAGGGGTACAATGCACACGATTGGCTAATTTTAACATTGGGCTGGGCAAAAAGTAAGGGCCGTAATTAAAAATGGCTACAATTGGATCCTATTAAGACTGAAGACTATATTCCCTAAATGGACCACTAGACTTTATTTCTCACAGGAGGAGTGGATAAACATTGTTCAGCCATAAAAAGGAGAGGTACTGATGCATGCTGCAGTGTGGACGAGCCCTGAAGACACTGTGCAGAGTGAAAGAAGTCGGACCAAGTTCACATGCATGATTCCATTTTTATGATTTCCAGAATTGGCGGATCTACGGAGATGGAAATCAGATGGGTGGTTGTCGGGGAGGGGAGGAAGGAGGAGGAGTAAGTGTTTCCATGACTACAGGTTTTATTTTGGGGTGGTGCAGGCGTTCAGGAGTAGTAGAGGTACTGCTTGTACCACATTGCAAGTGTGCTAGATGCTGCTGAATTGCACACTTAAAAGTGATCAAGATTGCATTACCTGAATTTCACTGCAATTAAAGCAACCAGTGGTGGCATCGGAGACAGATGTGGAACACTTGCTTCACATGGGACTCTGTCTGGCACTTAATCCTGCTGAATGTTAGAGATGGCATGTGTGCCCCCGAGCCCTATTTTAAGGATGGGGAAGTCGAGGCTGGGTAGTAGCCAGCAACCTGCAGTGGGGAGGCCCAGGTGGGTCTCCCTGCTCTGCCCACCACTCTACAGCTCTTGGCACACACCACCAGGGCTTGGTTTTGCTTTGCTTTGGATTCCTGACTGCACTGGGCACCATGGATGCATCCCCTGGCCCCTGGAGCTCCATTCTATGAACTTGTGTAACTTCCCACATATGCAGGTCCTCCACAATCCGGCCCCGCCGGCCACTGGGCCAGTAGACCCTCACATCCCATTCACAGGAGGAAAAATATTTGTAGCTGAGAAAGAACAGAAGAAGAGGGTTTGTGTCACTGTCCTGTCACAGGAGAAGAGATGTCTCCCAAGCAGGGTCTGAGGAGTTCCAGAGAGAAGGGGGAACCTGACTTAGGACCATCATGGTTCTTGGCATATATGATGGAAAGAATTTCAGCATACCATTCAAAGGCTTAGACAGAGATTTACTTAGGAAAGTAGGTACACATTAGAGGGAGAATGGGGTCAATCTCAGGGAATATGCCTTTGGGATAAAGCAAGGAATAAACATTTAAGGGAGAATGTGGGCCATCTCCAGAGTGGGAGCCAGCAACCCACTGGTGTGGGGCATTCATATTTATAAAGGGATGGATGGTTGCTGGACTCGAGGTGGAGCCAGGGTGGAGCTACATAACTTTGTGCCAGTTTTTCCTGTACTTGCACATTGCCCTCATGTTACAAGGGTATGGATCAAGCGTGCGGACCAAGGGCATGTTGCTTAGGACTTGCAGTTGTTCATGGGTGCTTTTTGCATTTCAGTGGTTTATGGGCACTTCCCTTGTCTCTCAGTGTCTCTCCCTTTATTCCCACATTCCTATCTCAGGTCTACGGTGTGCTCATGGATGAGTCTTCCCCAACCTCAGTACCTTAGTTTTCTCAAATGTGTGGTGGGCAACCATGAGAATGCTCATCTGGTGTCTTCCCTGGGTGGTTGCAAGGTTGAAAGGCATCAGCATCTGGGAGAGCATGTGGACATTGCAGAAGCACCACACAGGTGTTACTGGTGAGCTTGGCCACCACAGTGTGATGTTCCTTCCTGGAAGTTCAAGCTTCTTGCACACTCTGCAGAGAGCAGATCCACACACAGGCCTAGCCCATGGCCTGCAACTGGTGGTCAGTAATGATGTGCTGCATGAACCAGTGGGCGAGTGAGTAGTAGGGAGTTAAGGATCTGATTGTGGGCTCAGTCAGGGATTTGGACTTCCTGTCCTTGTATGTGCTCAGCCCAGACCTGAGTGTGCAGTTGGTTATCAGGAAATAGCTGTGCACTGATCAGTCTGTGTTCTCCATAACCAAGCAGGAGATGGGCGATTTCATTCAGGTCTGTGGATATCCGGTGCTTTTCAGCTGATGGAAGCAGTTCCTTCCAAGCAGGAAGCTAGGATGGGGAAGACCTGATGCTCGGCTTTGTTTTCTGGGTGAGGTGTGTGGTCCAGGGCCAAAGCAGAGGTACTGGCTTTCCTGGTGGGAAGCTGTGGGCTGTGGCATTAAGTTTGGCCTATAAAGACAGGAGACCTGCATTCCTTCTCCCTGTGCCTGGCTTCCTCTGGATGCCGTTGCAATTTCAGGAGGGTTGAGTGGCAGCCTCAGGGTTGCAGGTGAGAACAGGCTGTCTGTGCACAGCGGGGGGAGTGTGGGTCTCCTTGGTTCTGCGAGTGCGCTGTGTTGTCATTCGCTCTCTCGGATGGAGGCTGTGAAGAGCCCTCGGTGTTACTGTGGTTTCTATACTTTCACTCCTAGGGCTGGACAAGGCAGCTTGTGCTAGAGTCCCAGTTTTCTCACTCTACAAAATAAGGAGTGGGATGAGACTTAGAGGATGGCTCATACATCTTTTGGCCCCAAAGCCCTATGCTCTGGCAGTCTAGAGTGGGTATGTTAGACAGCCGTCATTGCGGTCCTCTTCAGTCTTTTGTTTCCTTTTCACCCTGAATCTACATTCATTTGTCTACCTGTCTGTTCATACATGTACCCCTCTATTCACCTTTCCATCCATCTATCCACCTACCCACCCACCCATCCACCCATTCATCCATCCACCCACCCACCCTACCCCCTTAGCTATTCATCCATCCATCCATCCATCCATCCATCCATCCATCCATCCTTCCATCCACCCAGCCACCCACTTGTCCCTCCATCCTCCTCTCCATCTACCCACCTACCCACTCATCTGCATGTTCCTCCACCCACCCTACCCCCTTAGCTATTCATCCATCCATCCACCCATCCATCCATCCTTCCATCCATCCTTCCATCCATCCTTCCATCCACCCAGCCACCCACTCGTCCCTCCATCCTCCTCTCCATCTACCCACCTACCCACTCATCCGCATGTTCCTCCACCCACCCACATTTACTAACTAGGCCTCCAGTTGGGGCCTCATGCTCCATCCTGAAGACACAGGGAAGACTGATACAGACCCTGGCCTTCCAGCTCACAGCCACAAGTGGAATATTGATATTGGAATAAACAAGGACAATCAGATGTAACAAGTAGTGTCATTCAGAAAGGTGCAGGCTGTTCTGCAGGCAGCGAGGAGGTCTGCAACCTCTTGGGACCTCTTGAGGCTACAGCCTGGCTTCTGCAAGGGCTCAGAACAGGCGTGTCTTCACACAGGGGACAGTGTCATGACCTCAGGAGACGCCTTTGAACCACAGGCATCTGAAATGCGGAGTTCTCAATTGCCAGCTCTGCTGGAGAAAGAGAGGGAAAGAAAGAAGGAAGAAGTAGGCCGGTCAGCCCTCCGGTACACTTAGTTTGTGGTCCCAAACCTCTGTTTCCTGGAGCTGCAGGCTGTGTGTGGGAGGCGAGTGGCTTGGCAGTCCTGTGCCCCTGCAGCTGGCACCAGGGACGGCGTCCACTGGCAGAGCCCGCTGTGTGCGTGGTGGCTGCTGGCCTGGACAGACCTCTTCTGTGTCCTGTTAGCCAGTGTCTGGTGGCCAGGGGCAGAGCGGAGCCTGTGTTTCTGCCAGCCAGAGCACCGCAGGGTGAGGCAGTGCCGTGATTCTGAGGTGAGGCTGGCACGAGCCCCTGACCCCATCCCCCACAAGGCAGAGACAGACACACCACCGTTTCTAATAAGCGGCTCTGCTTGCCCTGTCGCAGATGAAAGGCTGTGTGCAGGAGTGGGTCATTCGGGGTTTTCCTGATGCAAGCCTTGACATCTGAGCGGAGACCCGTGTACTCGGCAGCACTGTGGCCCATGGCTGCTCTCAAAGCCCAGCCGGCCTTTGGCATGCATGGGGGTGACTGGCGCCTCTGCAATTGACTTGAGCCATGGCAGAGTTGAGAGGAGATGGTGGAGGCTGTGGATGGAGAGGTGGAGACAGAAGACGCTAGTGTGGGGTGTCCTACAGGCCATGGGGGAGTGCAGCGGAGCTCTCCGTGCTGGCTGCATGCAAGAGCTGGCCTCCCCAGGAGCTCGCTGAGCGAACACAGGGAGTCATCCGTCCCTCTCTGCGCCGTCACCGTCAGTGGGGGTAATGAACACCACCACCACCCACAGCTCTGGCTTTCACCTTGTCTGGTGCACTGCCTGGAGCCAAGGGGTCCTCAGAAACATTCTGTGGCTTCTATGGCTTCTACTGTCCTTGACGATTTTGGCCTCTTGTGCTGCAGACTCTAAGGGACAGGGGTGGGGGACTTGGATTATCCACCTGAGTTCCCCTTACTGTGCCTGTGTGTAGTTGGCCTTCCTGGCAAATGGCTCAGCCAAGAAGCATGCGCGACCCTCTGGCCACGTGGAGCGCAGTGTGAAGGAATCTGTCAGGTTGGGCTCCTTGAGCGGCTCAGCCTCTCCTGCAGGCATGTGCAATGCAGTGAGCCGATGCAGAAGATGCACCTGGTTTTTGGAGTCCCTGGTGCAGTCTCTTCAACCACCTCCAAGTAATTCGCATGGTCACTTTTAACAACTGGCCACCTGTGCTCAGTTGGCCCCAGAAACCTCTGCCAGGGGCCCTGGCTCCCCTGGAAGCTGGTGCGGTGGTCCAGAGTTCCTCCTCCTCCTGAGTCAGGGTGCCTTCTACCTTCCATGGGTTTGGAACCCTGGGCCTCTTGGCAAAGCACCTCACCACCACGACACTGTCAGGCCGTGAAGTCGATGTGTGTCTGCCTCCCTCCCTTGTGATGGGATCGCATGCAGGATACTGGATTCCAGCCAGCCTCCCACCTGGCAAACACAAGGGCAGGGAAGCCCACCCTGGCTTTTATTTGTTTGTTTGTTTGGTTCTGGGGATTGAGCCTGGGGTGCTCTACCATTGAGCCACATCCCCAGACAGGGTATCTCTAAATTGTTGAGGCTGATCTTGAACTTGTGATCCTTCTACCTCCACCTCTCAGAGTTCCTGGGATTATAGACATGTGCCACTGTGCTGGGCTTTGTGTAGTTTTTAATGTCACCTGTCACCGCACTTTGGGTGGCATCTGGGCTGTGTGGGAGCTCAGGGGTCCTAGCTGGCACCTGTCACAGGCAGAGGACCGTGAGTTTCCTGCCTTCCTCTTTGACATTGGTTATTTTGGAGGCAAGATGACTTCTTGCACCCCAGGGAGGGGATGCAGGTAGCAGCCACTTCCTGCTCTTAACCACCCTAGTCTGGAAAGTCATTTGCTAGGGACATGGTGCCTGTTTGTGTGGCTTCAGGAGGGGGTTCTGTAGCCTGAGCTCTTTCCCTCCTTTCTGGTCACGCACAGCCTCTGGGTTTCCCAGAGCGATCATCTCCCGGCCTCTGTTGGTCACTGTGGCATGGGGCAGCAGAAATGATGCTGGACACTGAGCCCAAAGAGAGGACGTTGCATTTCTGTGCTGCCCGGAAAAGTCCCCTGACTCCTTGGCAGAGCTCCTCCTTCTCATGGCCTCGCTTCTGGTTCACCATGGAACAGAGTGGGCATCCTGGGGTCCTCGGGATGGTCAGAAGCCCTCTCCGGTCTGCCCACTGTCCCACATGCAGCCCTCCTCCCCACTCTCTCTGTGGTGGCACGTTGGGGATTCCCGAATCTCAGCCCATGTGACCTTGCTGGCCAGCCACTGAACCTGAAGACACCTCTGTGGACAGGGTGAAGTCCCAGCTTCTCTGGCTGTTAGCTCCGCCCCAGCCCCTTACTACCCAGAAACGGAGGGGTCCTTTGTATCTGGGTCCTTGCAGACAGCGATGGCACAGGGAAGCAGAATTCTTCACCACGTGGAAATACGCGCTCATGACTCCACGCCAGCGTCTGGCCCACCCACCTCCGAGATACTGTCATTTGCTGATTGCCAGATGTTGTAAACATCCATCATTTCACAGCCAGAACAGCAGAAACTCGTGACTGACCTCTGTTTGGCTCACTTGTTAGATTAACTGATGCTGCAAATTGAGGTAACAGTCTCACCAAAGGCTCAGGACTGGGGGGCTACTCAGAAACCCCACTTTTTAGATTCAAAGCTTTGTTCTGCTTCTTACTATGTGACCTTAGACCAGTTAATTTACCTCTCTGTGCCCATATGCCTCATTTATAGAATCCAACTAATACTAACGACTGATTTCTAAGGTGATTAAGATCACTAAACAAATCAATACTCAGATGCTTTGAACAGTGTTTCCTGAAACACAGAAAACACTCGTTAAATGTTAACTACTGATATCGGTGTGCCTGGAAAGCTTTTTTTAACTATCAGTTCATTTACGTGCTTGCCAAAAGTTAGTTGTGTTTGTAATTAAATATTATATTAACTAATGAAAATTGACTTTATTAAAGGCCATTCCATGAAAACTAAGTTTACTACTTAGGGAAGAATGGATAATGTCAATTTGTACAAAAGTTTTTACTAAATTACTTAGAGGCAGAACAGCCGTAAATAAAAAAGAAAATTAGTGAAACGTTGTTAAAGTCTAAGGAGTCTGTATTCCAGATGCTTCTCAGGCAGCTCAGTTATGCACTACAATTTGATGCTGCAAATTGAGGTAACAGTCAGAAATTAGAAATTAGGTGTGTGTGTGTGTGTGTGTGTGTGTGTGTGTGTGTGTGTGTTTGCGAGAAAGGCAATTTGTAGCTTCAGTCAGTGGACCAAAGATTGGTTCATTCATGTGCAGCCATAATAAAGCGTTTTGCATTGATGCTTTTCCTGGCTGTATGCTGTTTAAATGAAATGACAGTGGCGAAGTGGTCAGTTTTCTGTTCTCTCCAGGGCAGGTCATCTGCCAGAAGTTGCACATCTGGTGCCTTCTGCAGGGTTCCTGGGGTAGGTGGAGACTGGAGTGGCTGCCCACTCCCCAGGAACCTGTCTCCTGTGTGCCTGCATTGATCTGACCCAGGACACAACAGGTGGGGACAAAGTGGACACTTACCTTGCTCTGAGTGGGGCCTTGTGTTCTAGTGGGGGGACACAGGGCTGAAATGTCCACAGTGATGTGCTCACCCTCTAGAGAGAGAGAAGTGGGAAGAGATCCCAAAGACAGGCTTCAGGGGAGACAAGACAGACGGCCCTGGAAGGACAAGACCAGTTACCAACAGAGGAGAGAGGAAGATGATGATCCGGCAAATCAAGAAAGTGATTTAGAAGTCACAGACACATACAGCCAGGTGTGGTGGTGCTTGCCTCTAATCTCAGCTGCTTGGGAGGCTGAGGCAGGAGGATCACAAGTTCAAGATCAGCCTAGGCAATTTAGTGAGACCCTGTCTCAAAAAATAACAGGGGTGTGGGTGGAGCTCAGTGCTAGAGCACTTGCTTGACATTGCTTCCTCAGTACTGAAGGAGGAAAAAAAAAGTCAGAAACTACGAGTGGTCTTGGGAGAATCAGTAAAGCCTTGAAATGTGTCTTGCAAAATGAGCCTTTTAAAAATGATGGCGAAGGGAGGCAAAGGCAATTTCTATTTTTTGAGGAAATGTGTGCTAGGAAAACTTCCTGGTAAGAGTCATCCGTTGCAAAAACTGCTGCGAGAGTGTAGTCCGAAATCGTCACTTCGAACTTATGTTGTCATTTCGTAGTTTACACACATTCACTATATAGATACTCGCATTGTTACTTTGTAAATATGAAGATACCATACTCTATTTCTTTGTTTCTGTTTTCTGGATGCAGGCCCCCCCTGAGGAGGGCCAGGACTGAGTGACTTGGGCAGAGCAGGGACGCTGGGGTTGACCGTATGTTTTATTTCTAGAAAAAGAGTCCACCCCTTAACACACACACACACACACACACACACACACACACATGTGTGTGTGCATGCGCTGCTTTGAGTATCTGGACCTCATTTTAAGTGGCTTCACGTCCAGTGGCACATCTCCTAGAGTGACAGGGTCCTCTTAGACCTCCCATTTTCTGTCCCTGACACACAGTTCCTGTCCTGGGATTGGGCTCCTGCTGGTCCCTCCGCCTTGGTCTCTCTTCCCACCTCATCTGCACCTCTCTGTGCCCCACCCTGACCTGTCATTACCCTCATGGAACTTTTTTCCTGGAATGAGTCTCGAGGTGGTGTGCAAATTCTGGGAAGCTATTACCTGACCCAGCTGGTGATAAGATCCTGGTGTGTGGCTACTTTCAGCGGTCACTAGGCCCCAGAGGGGTCATGGAGGTCACAGAGCTGCGGGAAGCAGTGGTGACCAAGGCCCCATCGAGCCCTTTGCCAGTGGCGTGGATAACCCTGATCATGTTGGGGGCAGTCCTTTGTCGCATCCGAAGAGCATTTCCCGACGCTGTCTCGCCTGACCCTATTACGTGCCTCCTTTTTGTCTCAGTCTATCTTAATCTCACTTGGTGATTAGGCCACGCAGAGGACAGAGTGACTGTAATTGTCCAAGGTGACAACTCAGTGCGGTTTAGAGCCAAGACTCACCTCTTGGTCATGGTCATAACAGTGACTCAAGGCTCCCTGCCTTAAGGTACCATCTCATTTGATTCTCCAGCAACTGTGGAAGTCAGGTGGGCCACTTAGTGTGTCTTACAGTGGGGGAGACCGAGTTCGAGCAGGTTAATGTCATAGTTGTTAAGTGACAGAGCTGGGGTGTGAGGCCACAATCCGGGTTCCAACAGTGTGGTGTCCTCACATCCTGGCATGGCATATGCTCAGACATGGAACAGACCAGTTCTGGGGAGGCCTCAGGGGGTGTCCCTGCTCTCCGTGTCCCCTTGTGTCCTGTCTGGTCCCCCCTTTCTGGATGGGATCCCTTCAGTGCCCCTGTGAAGGACGCTGCTGCCAGGACCTTCCCCAGCCTTAGGAATGGCTCCTGGCACATTCAGAGCCAGAAGCCCCTGTGGGTTTTGGTGACAAGGGCTATTTTGTCTCAGTCCATGGGCGGCGGGGTGGGGGGGAGGACACTAAGCACAGGAGCCTTCTCCCACCCGGGCACGTGGAGGAGGAGGAGAGCACCCTCCCAGAAGATGCAGGGAGAGGGCCCGGCCAGAGGGCCAGGGCCAGTCCCGGGAACGCCAGGCCTCCGGAACGCTTCTCTGTGCTGTGTGATCAGCTGTCACTGAGGCTGGCCCCGCACGGGGCTTCCCAAGTGCAGATTGAACATTAAACAAACAGTGACTCTCTATAAATATTTAACTCCCACTGTTTAGGAATCACTCTGGGCGGGAAACAAGGGCGAGTCGCTGGCTGCCTGCTGCGTGGCCCCTGTTGTGGATCTGGGAGTCAGGTTTGGGGGGCGGGGCCCCGGCACTTCTCTTCCCCTTGCTGGGGACTGTGTTGGGCTGTCCAAGAACCACCTGCCTGACCGGCTTCGTCATTGCTGGTGTTCCTGTCGTTCGCTCACATGACCGCAAGCCCTTTTCTCTCCTTTTTATGAAGACAGCTGCTTTATTGAGATGCGGTTCACATACACTACAGGTCACCCACCGAAAGTGAACGATGGGATGTTTTTAATATATTCATGGAGTTATGGAACCAGCACAATCAGTCTGAGAACATTTTCATCACCTCAGAAAGGAATCTTGAATCTGTTAGCAGCCACCTATTATTCCAGCCAGTTCCCAAGGAGATCGCTAGTCTACCTCCTGTCCCTCTGCGTGGGTCTGTGCTGGACATTGCTATGAAAGGAATCATAGAACAGGACCTTTTGTGGCTGGGTTCTTTGACGTAGCATGACATGTTCAAGGTTTGTCATGTCGTGTCTCTTGGTCCTTCGTTCCCGTGACTGATGAAGGTCCTGTCATCTGAACATATCACAACCTGTTCCCCATTCATCTGTGGGTAGACTTGGGGGACCACAGAACTCTCACTGATGAGATGTGGCTGACTGAGTGTCCTCATGTGATTAGGGCAGAATTCAACTCCGTGAAGGAAAAGCCTTGTGTGACTTTTGCAGGTGGGACAATAATAGGTGGGTGTTCTTAGCCAGTTCGGTTTCAGATGTCCACTGACCCTACAGAGAGGAGAGGCAAGAGGTGGGCTCTCCCAAGTGTCGTTCTTCTCTCCACCTTCCTCTGGCTACTGGCCTCTGCCTGGCTGTCTTCTCCTGGGTTGTGCTGGTCCAGACCTGCATGTCCCTCCAGGTCCAGGTGTCCCCAGATGTCCCCAGTGGAGGGGCTGATTCGTCCAGGCAGGTTTGGGTGGGGGGGCGGTGGGCAGAGTCAGCAGGAGAGGTTAAGAATTAGGGCTGGTATCGCATCTCATAGTCCTTTAATTGTGACTCATGGTAGGGGATACTGCCCGAGGCGTCCCCTGCCCCTCTGCCTGACCCGCACACACCCCGACCCTGCTGCCCAAAGTTCCCCTTCCCTGGAGATAAGCCTCACTCAGGAGGTTGCTTATCACTGTGCAAGCCCCAGCTGACTCCTGCTTCAAAGTGGGCTACCTCTGTGGTGCCCCTCATGATGCTGAGCTCCCTCGGCTGGTGCACACCCTTCCTTCCTTTCTCCAGAGGACATTCCCCAGCACACGTCCAGACTGCCCAGCCTCAGACATCTCTGCTAACAGGTCCCCTTCCTGTGTCCTCTTTGGTGAGGCCTGTCTTGGAGACCCCCGCCTGCTTGCTGTTCCTCTCCGCCCCGTCCTGGGGAATAGGAGCTTCCTGGATTGGCTTGTCGGGCGTTTTGTCTCCTTGGTTTTGATCGCCAAGTCTTCCAGGTTAAGCCTCGCTGGAGTCTGCACTGTGTCACTGTCCTGGCTCTTCCCTCCCTTCTTCCCTCCTCCCTGCATTCCCCTTGAGCACCCTTTCCTCTGCGACAGTGACCTCAGCAGAAGGTTAGAGGGTCTTGGGAAGGCAGCCTGGGAAAGCCACTGGCCTTGGTGCTAAACAACGTGGGTTCGAGTGCAGCCCTGCCACTCAGGAGCTGACGAATGATGGCTTCTACCTTGGAACTCTCTTAAACATGGACCAGTGACTTCTCTGTCTCTGCACCATTGTGAGGATCAGGGATAACCTGGGTTGTTGATGCAGCCCAGTGACCAGCCCACGTCCGTGCCTTGAGCACACAGAGGCCGGCCGACCTCCAAAAGGATGGGGGACTGCCTCCTGCACAGGCCCCCAGCTGCAGCATCCAGTGACCGTCGACTCTCCAGGCCCTTTTCTCAGTTCTGTTCTTTTCTCTCCTGTTCTTTCCTCCCGTTCTCTTTCTGCAGCACTGGGGCTGAAAGCAGTCACTCTGCCACTGAGCTACCCCAGCCTCTTTTAAGAAAAATTTTTAATTTTGACAGAAGGTCTTGCATATGGAACTTGGCATATTTCTACCTCAGTTTCTGGAGTGTTTGGGGTTGCAGGTCTGCACCCCCTCTCCCCTTTCCCCCCTGTTCATTGTTTTCATTCACATTGCCATTTTCTCTCTGACCTGTCAAAAGCGGCCTTCAGGCTGTGTTCAAATGCCTCCTCTTCTGAGAAGCCCTCTGGGGATCACTTGGGTGGGATTAATGCTGTCAGTGTAGCCTTCAGAGGCTCTGTGGGCCTGCCTTGGCTGTGCTGCTGACCTCACGCTTGTGGGCATGTGGGCAGCCTGTGATGCAGTGAAGAGTGTGTCCTGGGGCCTGTCTGGCCCTCCATCACTGGCTGGGTGAGGAGCAGGCAAATGCAAGCACACGTATTCAGTAAGCACAGATGTGTGCACGTGAGCACCTGGCTAAGACTTAAGCCCTGTGGTTGGTGGGCGAGGGATGTGGTCGCCACCCTGGCTTCTTTGTAAGGGGCCATCCCCTGCTAGCTACTGAGCAAATCTTAGGCTCTGGAAGCTTCTCCCAGGCTCATCTGTGTATTTTCTTGTGAAAATCCAGTAGCAAAAAATTGCTGCTAAGTCAGTTTGGCAAAGATACCCCAGCCCTGATGTCCGATCACCCTCAATATCTGATGGGGTTCCTCGTCCTCCACCTTCCCCCCAGGCGATCTCTGATCTCCACCTTCCCCAGGTGATGCCTGATCACCTATCTTAAGGAAGAATCCCATTAGGTCAGTTTGGCCAGAATTCTTCTGACCTTTCCTCTTAGGAATTTTCTTTTCTTTTTTTTGGGGGGGGGGGTGTATTCATTTTACCACTGAGCCACATCCCAGCCCTTTTTTACTTTTTATTTTGAGACAGAGTCTTGCTGCTTTGCCCATGCTGGCCTTGAACTTGTCATCCTCCGGCCTCAGCCTCCCTAGCAGCTGGGACTACAGGTGTGCGCCACCACACCTGGCTCTCGGGACCTCTCTGTGCTCTGCCTGCTCCCTGGCTGTCAGTTTTCCTTTGCTTCTGCACAAAGTCGAGTTCAGTGTCTCTCCCTCTGCGAAGTCCCATTGCCAGGGTCCCCACACCTCTCACAATGGTCCTGAATAAATCTTCACCATGCTTCAGTGAATATCACCAAGTGATTTTTTCTTCATGCTGCCTCGATCTCCTCCTGCCAGAGCTGTGACCAGAGAGCTAGGTTGAAAGAGGACAGAAAGGACTGTCGTGTTGTGTGTGTGTATGTGCATGTGTGTGTGTGTGTGTGTGTGTGTGTGTCCCCCGTTCAGTTGGGACCTAGGCTCAGTTCAGAGGTTGGATCAAGCAGAACGTTGACTCTGTTCACCACCATGACCCCACCCTGTCCCCAACAGGGTGGGGGAAGCAGGAGGGGACAAGCCAGTTTCTTCACCCTGCAGTCTCTCCCTGGCCCTGCCTCTGTGTCTGGCCTGCCTTCTTCTCCCTTTGAAGGGACACAGGGCTGCTCACAGCCTGGCCGGCTGCGGTGGCTGTGGAGAGGGGCCGAGAATAAGCTTGTGTCCAGGGCAGCCCTCCAAATGCAGCAGGGCTGGGCTGACCTTTAAATAGCCGGGCTCTGGGCCACTCAGTTCCTGGAAGTTTGAAGAAAGTCGGCCTTTCAAGGGAGGCGACGTCCAGCCTCAGGAGAGACCCCTGCGTCTGCGAAGGCCATAATTTACTGCAGCCTTTGCGCTCCATGCTCTGTGGCCGTGCAGTGGGTGGGAGCGGCAGGCCAGGGTTAGGAGGGAGCGTCCTCAAGTATGTTCATACAGCCCTCCTTAGAAGCAAGAGAAGCATGGGCATTGTGCTTTGCGACACAGGCAGGGCTGGGGAACCGAGCGGCCTGGCATCGCATGAAAGGTCTTTTTAAGCCCAACTCTGAGGGTTTTCTTTCTTTCTTTTTATTTGTAAGCATAGCTGGCCAGATCACTCTGCTGGTAGAACTGTAGTCACTCCCCTGACTGCAGACAGCTTGGTCCTGCCCTAAGCCACGAACGACCCTCCATGGTCTGGCCCAGTGGGGGTGATGAAGCTAAGGTTGTCACCCGGTTGACTTAGGTGGCCTGCTCTCTTCCAGGAAGTCTCCTGACTCTTGTTCTGTCATCATGTGAAAGGAAAAAAAAAAGTTGATGGAGATGCACGATGTGAATCTAATCAGGGGGAAATACCAGACAAACTCAGAAGCAGGGTCCACCCGCAGGACCCAGAGTGTCAAGGTTGCGAGAGCTAAAGGGAGACTGAGGAATGCTCCAGACAGAAGGCTGAAGGGACGTGACTGCTGGGAGCGTGCTCACGTATGGTGTTGTCAAAGCTCCAAACTCAGACGGGGAGGGAGACTGAGATGTGAGTTATCTAGTAAGGTCAGCTCCCTGATTTCACTGTGGAATGTGGTCCCAAGTTGGGGAAATGTCCTTGCTTTAGGAAGTGCACACAGATTACTCTGAGGGAGCCCGGCACGGAGGCACACTCGTGAAATCCTTGCAACTCAGGAGGCTGAGGTAGGAGGATGGCAAGTTGGAGGCCAACTTCAGCAACTTAGTGAGATTCTGTCCTAAAAACAAACAAACAGGGCTGGGTTGTAGTTCAGTGGTAGAGTACCCCTGGGTTCAATCCTGAGTACCTCCACCCCCCTCCAATATTCTGGGGTAAGGAAGTATTTTCGTCAGCCACTCTCTCCCACATGGCGTTGGGACAAGGATTTGCCTGTACTCCCCGCTCTTCTACAAGAGCCTGTATTTCACAAATAAGGCAATAACAATGAGAGTCCGGCCAACCAACAGTGGGAGAAGCTCCCTCAATGGAGGGCAAGCCCTTTAAATTTGCTCAGAGTTTGACTCCAGCCACAGAATGTAACTCCCCTGTGCACCCCGTGCAACTGAGGCCCAGGCTCCCCAAGTTGAACAGCTTGTCCGGTTCCATCCCTGGGATACGGTGGGCTCTGGATGGACGCTGGCAGCCTGTCCCTGGAGCTGGGGCCTAACCACTGAGTGGCACTGCCACCCAACGGATAGGAGCTGAGGGAACAAGGCGCTGAGCCAAACAGAACCTCTTTCCGCCAGCCTAATAAAGCCAGTGTTTACGCGCCTGGAGGTGCTCATGCGATGCGTGTGCCAATCCCCAAATACGGCCATGGCCGACAGTGAGAGGGGGCCTGTTATGTAAGGCCCTGCACTGGTCCCCAGACAATGCCACTTCCTCGCCTGGCCATGTGTGAATGCACAACACCAGTGACTCATTTCCTCTGGAAAACTTGGCAGGCCCGCTTTGCCCGTTTCCTGCTCCCACCACAGATTCCCGGGAACACCATCTTGGAGGCACTGGCCTGGAGCTGTGGTCAGCCTGGGGCTGCCGATGGGCAGGGATGCTAGGAACCGGGCCTGCATCTCACTGTGAATGGCACAAGCTCTCAGCCCACCTGCCGATCAATGCCAGCACTTAGGCAGGGTCTAGGAGACCCCAGGTGGGGGACTTACTCCTCAGTCCCTTCTTAAAGGTGCTGCCTCTTATGTTGCATTGGAATTCAATTTTAACATAAGGACTTTGGGGGACGCAACCTATAGCAGAATAAGAGTTATCTCGCCTGCCAGACTCGGAAGGTAAAGAATCAGCCCTGTTTACTCCTCTGTCTGGAAGGCGAGCCTGCCACCCCTGGTCTCCTAATTCGATGCAACTTAGCTGTTTGTGGGCACAGCCACTCAGATGGACACCAAGCTCTAGCTTTGCCCTGCACACCCACATCACCTTATCCCATGGCCAATTTAAAAAATAATCATGTTTATGTTTTCATCTCAAGGTGGGACGTGATCCATTGGGAAACTCAGTGTCACTAGCATCTTTAGAGCGCCTCTCATGTGTTGCACACTGCAATGTCCTGGGTTTAGCAAGAGGCCCACCCCTGGGGTTTGACCACCCACCAAGGGAACAGAGTGGCTTTCATGTTTGCAAAGGACAGAGAAGCTTCCCTCTCTGGTTAGGCATATCTTCACGAAGAGGTGACTCCATGCCATTCTTTTTATTTTTCGTGCATGTTCAGTTATTTAACAAAGATTCATTGGCAGTGGGGGTGCAGCTCAGTGGGGGAGCATTTATCCAGCAGCCATGGAGTTCTGAGTTTGATCCCAGCATAGTGGGGAAAAAAAATCGAGCACCTCCTTTTCCCCAGCTACCCGTTTTGGCAAAGGGCAGTCAGGAGGACAGCGCATGCAGGTCTTTGTGAAGTCTAGACACTCAGGTGTCTAGAGTGGAGACTGGGCCACTGGAGGCCTTCCCTGGGAGGGACCAGGCTGTGGATGGTAGCAAACTTATGTCTAGGGTCCTTGAACTGAGCCTGCCAAAAGATGGAGGAAGCAGAGAGGCCCACCTTTCATTCAGAGTCACCCAGAGTGGTGTCAGAGGAGGACATCTTAGATAAGAATATTTCTCCCAGCTTCTGGGCTGGAAATTCTGGCCTGATCCCTCCATTCCCTCTACACCGTTTACAAGCACCCCCAAAGATGTCCTATAGGACTGTGACTTTGTTCTCTGGGGTAAGGGTCTGCCTTGGGTGATGTGGGGATGGATGAGGAACTGCTGTATTCCTGATGGCCACTTGTCAGCTGTTTCTTGGGGACCCTGAGACTGGGGTGAAATTGAGAATTATTGGTAATTGCTTATACATCCTCCACTTCGGTCCCTCCTTGGGTCAGATGGGGTTGGAATAAAAACAACTGGAGAATTTTGTTTAACAGTTGCTCTAATGTTGCTCTAATATCCAACCAGGCCCTCTTAAGTTTTCTCTTCTTTTATGTTTCTCTTCCTTCAGAAGCAAGAATACAACATTATCTGCAGGCTGGTTGGTTCTGTGCAGCTGTGGGGACTTTAAGGTGCTTCTCGTCTGCCTTTCCTTCTGGAGGTCACTTGCTTCCTCTTTGGAGAGGTCGGCTCCATCTGTCTCCGTGTGCGTGTGCCTGTGCGTGTTCTTCTCCGAGTGCCCACCCAGCAGAGGGCATTTCTTGTATTTCAGATGCTCAGGTGGGCGGTTTCATTCATCAACAGGTGGGCGGTTTCATTCATCAACACGAAGTCAGCCTTTCTGGATCAGGTGGTGTTCTGATCTCTCCTGCCGTGGAGAAGAGGAAGTGAAGTTTCAGAGAGATGAAGTGCTTAGTCCCGGGTCACACAGCGGGTAAACTTCAGATTCCTACATAAACCCGAGAATCTGGCTGGCGGCGTAGGGGCAGGTGAGGGTGGGTGGCCCAGGGGTACAGCACGTGGGCTGTGCTTGTGCAGCTGGGGACCGTGCTGAGCCTTGCACAGCTGGTTTCTTTCCTGTAAAATGGGACAGTGACGGTGTCACCTAAGGGTCACGTAGCAGAGGCAGGTGCGCGGGCTGGTGTGTAGAGCAGGGTCTGGGTGCGGTGTGAGTGTTGTTCCCACTGCCCCGGCCACTGTGCCTGTCCTGGTTTGGGTGGTTTTGACCAAGTGCTGGGTGACTAACGGGTGGCTTG
This sequence comes from Glaucomys volans, assembly GCA_020662805.1. Taxonomy (NCBI): domain Eukaryota; kingdom Metazoa; phylum Chordata; class Mammalia; order Rodentia; family Sciuridae; genus Glaucomys; species Glaucomys volans. The sequence goes on along the minus strand of JAJEJO010000520.1, from coordinate 736,658 downwards.
ACGCTTCTGAAAGGTGTTGATGGGAGCTGTGGCCCCCTAAGGGCGCACCGTGTCCGGGCGGCTGCCAGGGCGGTAGGGTGAGTGGGCGTGGCCTTGCCCTTGCCCAGGGGAGAAGCCTCCCTCTCCAGGCCGAGCGCCACGCCCTGTCAGCTGTCCTTGTTTTGCTTTGGCAGTCTTTCTCAGAAAGGAGGAAGGTGGTGCTGCTGTGGCTTCTGGCTTCCTCTGGCTGCCCTGAGGCTGGCCCGCCACTCTCTGAACCTGACGTGTTGGGCCCAGCTGCTCTGCACGACGACTTCCTTCTGGACACCCTGCATGCCTGTGGTGGGATTCTCCAGATGAGGTGGACCGGGGAAGGATAACGCCTCGTGCGCTTACACACAGGCCCTGGGAGAACTTGCCCAGCTCCCTGCCTCGTGTTGCCTACTGGGTCCTGCGGCCTGCATCCTCCTTGTGGGGATCATCCTGAATCCTCTGGTTCAGCTCCTTTGCGCCCACTTTTCCTTCGCAAGGAAACTGCACCCACTTGGATAGCAGGGACCAAGTCTCAAGTGCAAGTCATGAGGCCCTTGACTGTGTTGTTCAAGTCGATCTTTGTGACCTCTGGGCAAGGTTGTTACTACTCTGGGTTTACAGAGGTCAAACTCAAGACACCTTGGAAAGACACCTTTCAGTCTCAGGGAGAAAGGGGTGGAGCTGGGATTTGAACTCTGGGGTCTCCATCACCCCAAATCATGACCTTTTCCATGCTCTGTCAAGTTCGTAGCGTGTGTGGGCACAGCCCAGGAGTCCCCCACCATCCTCTCCCCAGGCTCTTGTGCTAGGTCTTCCAAAACAGTATCTTTCCCTCCAGACTGAAGCCAACTGTAAATCCCTGGCCTGTGACCTATTCACATAACCTCCTAGGCGGGTGATTGAGGAGCAGAGCCATGGAGAAAGGTTGCGAGTTTGCATGGGGTGGGTTGGGGTGGAGTCCAGGTTTCGGCCTTGGTCCCTCACATCGATCATTTACCCACTGGGGCTGGGAGGAGATGATGATTCCTGCCTCCTGGGTGGGACGTTGAAAATCTCAGTGCTCTCCAGGGACATCTGTGGCCATGCAGGCGTCAGGCCACTGAGGAGGTTCTGTTCCGGGATGGAGAGACCCAAATCACGTGGTGCTTCGACTCAGCCAAGGTGAAGCTTCCTTGTTTCACACAGCATCCCTGGTCCTTCCCTTGAGGGCTGCCTGAGAGGAGCACAGGAGGCCTGCAGGAGCTGGAGGTCGGCATGACAGGTGCCCTGCAGCGATGTCCCGTGGCTCTGCACACACGTGCATTTGGAAGCTCCCAGCAATACCAATGACACAAGAGCTCACTGGGAAGACCCCTCCGGGGTTCTGACATTTTGTTCTTGAGTGTGTAGAGAAAAATGACATCTTTAAAAAGCAGTGCCATTTGTTTGCAGAGCTACAAAACCAGGATGCATAGAAGGGAAAGATCTAAGTTTCCCTGGACACCAAGGGAATGTCCAGGCTGTTTTTGCGAATACCCAATCTTGGGTTTATTGCTGTCTGTGGCTTTGCCACAGGGTCCTTGGGTGGTGGCAGGTGCACGTTTTATTTTGTGTTTTTGAACCCAGAGATGTACACTGAACTATATCCACGGTCCTTTTCGTTATTTTTATTTTGAGATAGGGTCTCACTAGTTGCAGAGGCTGGCCTTGAACTCGCCATCCTCCTGCCTCAGCCTCCTAAGCCACTGGGATCACAGGCCTGTGCTACCCCACTGGCAGCATGTACATGGGTTCTGCTAGGAGGTGGGGTTGGTGTGCAGTGGATGGCACCTCAGCCCTCCAGGGCAGGCTTCCCTTGAGGATCCCCAGAGATCATCTTCTCCCTGGAGGCGGACAGGCAAGCATTGTGCCCTTTTTAGAGATTGAGGAAACCGAGGCAGGAGGGGCTGAACACTGTGGCAAGGGAGCCCCTCCCCCTCCCCCTCTGTGGTGCTGTCTCTCTCTGTGAAGTTAAGTAGGCGCTGGGCTCAGGGTCTCGCCTCATGTCTCCAGAGCAATGCTTTATTGGTTACTGAGGGAAGAGATGGGGGTCTGCTTCTGCTGCTCAGTGTGTCCTCCCCACCCCCAGCTTCCTCCTTGTTTAGCTGCCATTCATTGAGAATCCCCATGTGCACGCTGGGCTGAGGTTCTGCACCCCTATATGTGGTGGGTGAGGCCCACGTGCTTCATGGATGGAGGGCTCGAGGCTGCAGAAGGAGCGGAGGTGGACAGGGTCTAGCCCTGTGGGCAGAGGTGGCTTGACAAAGGCCATGTTAGGAGGAGTCAGAGCCAGGTGTGGCCCCCGGGACCTGGAGCCCTGGGACACGCTGTGCTCTGGGAGGCCCAGCTGTGGTTCCCGGGGCACCTGCACTCCTGGCTGTTGCTCCTGTTGGTGACCAAAGCACTTCACAGAGCTGTCCCTGCGCTGCCTGGCGTGCTTGGCACATAGTCACCCGGTGGTCCCGGTTGGGTGTGGTGGGAAGGCGGCAGCCCCGCCATGTGTTACCAGGAGACCCTGGAGTCTGCTGGAGGCCAGGTCTTAGGGCTGTGTCTTCTCACACACCTCCCAGGTCTGCAGCGGCCCCGCAGAGTCCTTCCTTCTCTGAGCCCCGGGGTTCCCTGCCTGGTAGGCCCCGTGTTTTTCAGTATCATGGTTGTGCAATTGCGTGTCACTATTCGTTTTAGCAATTTTAATTATTTGCAGCAATAACTGTGTAGATGGTTTGGATGGTATGGTTTACAATTTTTTGACTTGTCACTGATGTGAAGGTGATAGGTGTCCAGCAGACACTGTACTTTTTGAATTTCGTTATTTCCCTGGCTGGTGACACATGGCACAATACCCTTTTGCAGTGCCCAACAGTGAGGGCATGGGAAGTGTGCTGGGCACTGTACGGCTGGCCAGGCTAAGCTGCAGTGCCCGGTAGGGTAGATGTGTTCAATATGCTTTGGACTTAGGGTACCTTCCATCTTATCTGGATGTGACCCCACCCCACCGTAGGTCAAGGACCATCTGGGGCCAGGTGTGGTGGCGCACGCCTGTAATCCCAGCACTTGGGAGGCTGAGGCAGGAGGATCGTGAGTTCAAAGCCAGCCTCAGCAACTTAGCAAGGCCCTAAGCAACTCAGTGAGACCCTGTCTCTAAATAAAATACAAAATAGGGCTGGGGATGTGACTCAGTGGCCAAGTGCCCCTGGGTTTAAACCCCGGGTCCCAAAAAAAAAAAAAAAGGACCATCTGGGTTTAAAAACAAGCCCTGCTCTGGGTGGAGGCGCTCCTGTGCTCAGCCTCTCCATTCCAGTTTTATACCCGAGGAAAACAAGATCATCCAAGCCGTTCGCGGAAAGCCAAGAGAAGCCTTTATCACAGCTGCCAGCGACCACCACCCGTCCACCTAAAAGCGGTGTGGAGGGGAATCGCCCACCAGTTCCTTCCTTGCCAGTATTTATAGGGAGGGTGAGAAATTAGGGTGAGCAGTCCCTCCTTCCTGTATTAGGGAGAGGAATTGATTAGGGTGGGGCTGTCTCTCCCTCCTGCAGGGAGGGGAAGAGCTTAGGGAGGGCTCATCTCTCCCTCCTGATGATATTTGAGAATCTTATTTTTTTCGGGGAGTCTAACACCAGGGATCTTTATTTGGAATTGCTCTTGCATGATCGCGTGGAACAAGACTGTCAGACCCAGGGTTCCAGGAGCCACCAGGTCCTGGCTCTGCCCGTTGTGGGCTGTGCGATCTCAGGTACCACCATCCACCTCCTCGTCTGTGCCACAGGCCCTTCCAGATGCAGGGTGTCATTTCCACCTGAGGGTGAAGGGATCTGAGGATTTCCCGGCTTGCCTAAAGTGCTGGAGCTGGCCTCTCGACCCCTGGGTTTGTGTGCCCCTTGGACTAAAGGAGAGAGATGAGTGCAATTCTCACTCTCCCTTCTGCCAGCATTCCTGCCCGCATGGACTGCCCAGCCAGCACTGGGGACAGTTTGCATTTTTGTACATTGAAGCAGATGTCCCTCATCTTCTCCCCTGTGACCCATAACGGGCCCTGAGGCTGCCATGGGCGTGAGCTGACCCACTATTGTATAGTGGCTGAAATCGAGACTCAGGGTTGCACCGGTCCATGTCCTAGTGACCAGAAGAATGATTCTGGTCCCCAGGTGGCAGAACTGAAGGCGGCCAGTAGAGCTGGGTTCAAATCCTGGCTCATCCTATCTGGTAGCTTGTGTCAGTCCAGGTGTGGGCGGGAGCCTCCAGCTTCAGCATCTTCTAGCAGAGATGACTGAAGCCTGCCTTGAAGCTGAGCAGCAGCTCTCCCCCTCTGGATGTCGCCTAGGTGGTGGCTGTTCTGAGGTGACCCTCATTGAGTCCCACAGTGAGATTGTACAAGCTATCATTTTAACTGTGTTCATCATTCCTTAGGATTGGTAGATAAAACACCAGCTATGTGCCATTCCTGCCAGGGACCTCTCCGAGTTCAGCGACCCATCTCCCAGGTCTCCTTTCCTTCTTCATATTCTGAAACAATAGAAAGTACTCTGTGGGGCTTTGGGCCTTGGGGACCTGGTAGTGTCGCCTGGACCATCTGGTGATTTCATGACATGACAGCATCCTTTGGGGGGAAGACACAGAGTGGCCCTGTCTCTGAGCACCATCTCCGCCTCCTAGTGTGGGGTCTGATGCGTAGTAGGTGCTCAGTAGTGTTTTGTGAAAGAACACATTTCCCCAGCAGTCCTTTTGTGGGTGATCTCAACCCAGCCCCCATTTCTGGCCAAGCCTTTGTAAGACCCTGTGGGCCTGTCAGCTGTGAACGTGAGTGAAGCCTAAGGCAGACTGATTTCTTGGCACCAGAATGAGACCTGCAAAGACATGCCCAGGTCCGAGGTAGAGCTTCTCCATTGGGTACTCTTGACATTTTGGGCCATCATTTGCTCTTGGTGCTGTCCTGCGCCTTGTAGGACGTTAGCAACATCCCTGGGCTCCTACCCACCAGCACCAGTCTCCACTGCCCAGTTATGGCGACCAGCGATTCCAGCACTGTCAGCCGTTCCCTGGTTGGAGGTGGAGGGTGCAAAACCTCCCTTCCTGGGGGCCATTGTTCTGCAAGCCTATGTTTGTCTCCCCTTCCTGATGGGGTTGGCACAAGCTCTTCCACAGAACTTTCTTCCCGAAGACAGCCCAATAGGTGACCTGGCTTAGGGAAGAGAACAGTGAGTTAGATGTTTAAAGTGGATTTTGTAGCTTAGGATGACATTTTCTGTCTCCTGGCTGTGTGACCTTGAGCACTTTACTTGACACCCCAAACCAAAATTAACCACATGTCCTTCAGAACGTGCATGTGGAGAACAAGGTGGTCCAGTACTTCCCCGCCAATTGGTGCCCAATAAGAAATTGGCATTACGCTTACAACTGGTATCACCGAGCATCCAGAGGAAAACCGTTCTGGGCCCTTGTGAAGCCTCATCAGACCATTGTTGGTTTTCACTGTGAAGAGGGCCGGTGGGCCCTCACCGCTCATAAAGCTAGGTGGCGTAGAGGCTGATGGGGGACTGTGTTCTGTGCCTGCCACTTGTCGGCCACCCTGCGCCTTGTCGGGGTTGGTAATCTCCTGTGTTTGTCCGTGACGTGGGGATGGTGGAGCATGGACTTCACCAGGGCTCATGTGCTAGGGGCTGGGAGGGAGTCATGGGCCTCCTGGAGGCTGAGCGTCTGTGTGGGTGCTCCTCAGTTGGAATCTCTGTCCCATGTTGTCCTGGGTATGATGTCCTGAGCTCCGTCCTAGAGGTTCAGGCATGTGGGGGAAAGAAAGCCCCTAATCAGTACCAAGGCAGGCCGGCAGGCAGGCAGCTCACCCCTCTGCCGCTCATGCTGGGAGGAGGCTGCCGGCGGAGGCGGGAGCCTGGCCATATGGCTGTCAGGAGGCCTCGCTGGTAACAGCCAGCCAGGCCCCTTTGAAGTGGTTTTAGACCAATTTGGTAACTTGATTTGGAAAGTGGTATTGATGACTCCGAGGGCACAGGCCTCTCATTAGCTGCTGTCTGGGCTCCGCAAATTGGTTTAAGTGGAGAGAAATCGGCTCCTCCCTCCCTGGGCTCCTGGCTGAGGGCCAGGCCCTTTGTCAGGGAACCTCTCTTGGGCAAAGGACAATGAAAAGCTTTCTGGGGAGCCCGGCGCTCTTTCCTCCCTGGTGAATTCTCTGTCCCCCTGAGGGGCAAGGCAGTTGGCTGACAAAACATCTAAAGGATGGGGTGGCCCGCTGTGTGTTGGGGCAGTGGTCCGGAGAGATGAGGCGCCCTGATTCGAGGACTAGCTGCCTGCTCTGTTAGAGGTGCTGTGCGTGGTGTCTTTTCATACCCACTTCTTTTGCCCGTGACTTGAACTCTGCTGGAGACCTTCCCTGGGCATGTGTGTGGGAGGTTGCCCAGGGTTTAAACCCAGAGGCAGGTGACATTGCTGTCTTGGTGGCTGTGGACATCCTCCATTGGACAGTATGCTTCCACACTGCTTTCTAGAGCAGCCAAGCTGGCTTATATGGCCACCCTCTGTGCCTAAGAACCCCTTTACCCCTGTCCCCACCCACATCTGGCACAGCCTGGCCATTCTAATGGTGAGATGGGCTGTCTGGCAGCTTTCCTGGTTGCCAGGGGCTGGGCCTCCTGTCACCTGCCCATGCAGTACCTCACTGGCAGCTTGGATCAGGGATGTCCCCTCAAAGCTCATGTGTTGCAGGTTTGGCCTGCAGCCTTGTCCGGAGGTGGGCCTTGGGAGGTGCCTGGGTCATGATGGCTACATAGCTGAATTCTGATGGGCTTTGGGAGGTGGTGGGAATGTTCGGCAGGGGGCCAGTTGGAGTAGGTGGGTCCCTGGGGGTGTGCCCCTGAAGGCATGCTTTGTCTCCTGTACCTTCCTCACTCTTCCTGACTCTGCTTCCTCACTGTGGCCTTCCTCCACTGTGCGCCACTCCCGTGATGGACTGTCTTGCTGTATGCCTAAAGGCAGCCAAGGAAAGTGACCACAGACTGAACCTTCAGAAAGGTGGGAGCCAAAATAAACCTTTCCTCTCTTCAGTTGATTTTTCTCAGGTACTTTGTCATAGTGAAGGACAGCTGACTAGCACACAGCTTGAGTCCTCGTAGCCCTCTGAGCCCTGGGGAAGATAGGCAGGCCTTGCCTGTTGCTTACCTAAGCTGATTCCTTTCTCTGAGTCACTGATGCTGCCAATGAGTGTCAGTATTGGACCCTCCACTAGGCTGTTTTCTCTGTACTTCAGCCATAGACAGGACAGAGCTCTCTGGGAAGTATTGCACCTTTGTTTCCATTTGTTCTCATTTTTCTTCAGTTAACCAACACTAACTAGCATTCAATACGGGATGTAGGAGCAATAGGCCTGGGTTTCTTTTACTGTTTCTTATCAGTTATGTGGCTCAGAGAGACCCCCAGTGCTTTCTGGGCTGCATTTTGCTTGTCTGTGGTAAGAAACCAGAGCTGATCAATTCCACAGGTGACTGGAGTGGAGAGAGGTCGTAATGCCTGTGGGTGTCTAAGAAAGCCCTGGATTCTGGCAAAGCATCATGTGGGGCAGAACTGGCTGTGATGCTGGAACATACCAAATTGCTGCTGGGCTGTCTGGTACAAGTCACATGTGCTTAGGGGACCCTCCAGTGATTGACCTTCTGTTCTTTGTTATTCGCCCAAACTAGTCAAGTATTTATTATGCATCAGTCATTCAAATAATTGTATTGGGACCTCACATGTCAGACACTGCAAGGTGTCAGGCATGTAATACCAGCAAAACAGACCTGGCTTTGCCCTTGTGGGGTGCAGAATTGAGGGGGAGGTGTGGGAGAGGAGTTAAGGATTTGTAGGAAGGTGACCCCAGTGAATGCCAAGAAAGCATCTGCCAGTCTCCAGGGCGTATCTAGGTAACTTGCTACCCACAATAGAAAGGAAAGGGTGGTCTTCTTTATTGCTTTGGTAATTGCCCTCTGCTCGTGAGAAAGTGCTTGATCTCCATGAAGAGGAGAGAGAGAGCAGGGAGGGAAGATGGCAGTACTGTGGACTAGGAATAGAGAGGAGTGACCTTTATTGAGTACTTACTGTGGGCTGGATCCTCTGGTAAGAGCTTGGTACAAACCAGGGAGGGAATGTCATTACCACCGTGTGTCCTTCAGCTGGGTGCAGAGTGGTGCTCTGTCTTCAGGGCCTGTGCATGGCAGCGAGGCCTGGGAGCAGAGCCTTCCTTTAATCTTAAAGTACCTGTCGTGGCCCCCACCTTGCAGGAATTTCTAGAATCCCAGAAAGTAGGTCCCAGCTCTTCTCCTCAACACTGGTCAGCTTGCCTTGAACCCAAGTTTGTGTCTCCCTTCTTCCTGCTATTTTGACTTCTTTTTCTTTTTCTTTATTATTATTATTTTCTTTGTTATTTTTACAGACTGTATTTTAATCCATTGTATACAAATGGGGTACAACTTTTTATTTCTATTTCTTTCCCCCCATTTTCCTCCCCAAGGCAGACTCTGGTAATGATTCTGTTCATTTTTATGATACTTATCAAAATGTAGAGTCAGGCGTGATAGTGCATGCCTGTAATCCCAGCACTTGGGAGGCTGAGGCAGGAGGATTGCGAGTTCAAAGCCAGCCTCAGCAACTTAGCGAGGCCCTAAGCAACTCAGTGAGATTCTGTGTCTAAATAAAGTACAAAATAGGGCTGGGGATGTGGCTCAGTGTGCCCCTGGGTTCAAATCCCCGGTACCAAAATAAATAAATAATAAATAAATTAAATAAATTTAAAAAAATAAAATAAAATGTAGATTGGTCTCCACAGTGCCTTTACCGAGCAGGCCCACAGGCCCTTTTCTGTGATGTGCCTCTTCGTGATGAGAGGTGGTTCACAAACCATTGAAAACCCTGAGTTCCTGCAGCAGGTTCTGGACTGGTCTGAGCATCACCAGGTGTGTCTTCACCAAATCATGACTGTCTGGCTGGCTTTCAGCATCTCTCTTCTTTCTCTGCAGCATGTTGGGAAGGTATTGGATGAGGAGGACCGACGAAGCTGGGGGAAGCAGGGAGATCATTACGGTTCCCCAAAGGGTGGCCAGGGCAGTCGGCACAGACATGCGCTGTGAATGTTCCCTTGTCCTGGGACCCTGGAGTCCGACCTGTCCTTTTGGCTGTTCTGCAACTCTCTTTTCTTCCTGTGGCGCTTACCGGCCTCAGTTCCCTGCTCAGCTTGGGTAGAGAGACAGTGGGTCAGACAGAGTGTCTCCCAGTCCTGCTTTCATGAACTTGGGTTCCTGCAGCAGGTTTCTTCTTGACTCTCTACCAGGGCAGAGGCTGTTGACAGAAATGCTGACAAAGGGAACAGCACAGTCCAGTGACACATTTCCCACGTCCCTGTATTTTCTTATCCCTAACAGCCCGGGCCTGGTGCAGGCTGTGGGACATCCTCAGCATCACTTTTGTTCCCTTGGGAAGCTGTCCCTAAGTGATGGACATGGAGTGGGTGCACCATCTTCCTGCAGGGGAGTGTCTCGAGGCCTGGCCGTGCCCAGCACTTTTGGGCCTCGGGTTTGGGGGTGGAGACCCAGGCCTGGGGGTCCTGTCTGGTCTCTTCGACCTTCATATCCAGCTGTAGCTCAGTTCTGGGTGGAAAGCAAAGTCGAGGTCCCCTTCAGACTTGAGGTCTGATCTTTGTTCGCTGGTTTGTCCGTTGCAGACCAGGAGAGCATGGAGACTACTAAGGGTTGAATTGTGTCCCCCCAAAAGCATACATTGAAGTCCTATCTCCAGTACCCCAGAACATGAGTGCAACTAGAAATGGGGCCTTTAAAGAGCTAATCTGCTCAGTGAGGTCACCAGGGTGGGCCCTGACCCCTCTGACTGGTGTCCTTCAAGGAGAGACTAGGACACATGCACCCCCAGGGAAGGCCACATGAGGACCTAGAAGATGGCCTTTGCCAGGTCAAGGAGGACGCCTCAGAAGCCAGGCTGCCTCGCTTGGATTCCCAACATCCAGCTCTCCCCACCCCCCGGTTTGTGGTAATTTGTTTCCGCAGCCCAGCAGACGAATGCAGTGCCCACGAGCAGGTCACCTACCCTCCCTGGGAGCCCGTCCTGCCTCAGCTGGGAGGAGGGCCTTAGAATGTGCGCGGCTGGCTGTGGAAGAGCTGGTGGAGCAGCCTGCGCCTCTGAGGGCTCACTGGGCCCAGTCTGTGCCCTTCCTGGGTCTGAGCACCAGGCATCCTCAGAGGGACCCTGGAGGTGGGGGCAGCAGGTAGTTCTGTTCTCATTTTATAGAAGAGGGCGATGGAGCACAGAGCTGTTAGTTGACTTGCCTGCTATTGCTCAGCAAAGAATGGTCGAGTCAGTACCTGGACCTTGTGTTTGGTCTCTGGAGCCTCCACACATGACTCCAGATGCTCCCAGCCTCGCCCATGGACACACTGAAGGGAGGGCCCCTGGGACCAGGTCTTCCGGCTTCTGCATCGAATGTGTGGAATGTCAGGATGCCAAGTGTGTGTGCGTGTGTGCGTGTGTGTGTGTGTGTGTGTGTGTGTGTGTCCTCTTTTCTCTCCTCTGGTTTGGTTTGTCTTGGCCACTCCTGCACCGTCCCTGGCCACCAGGCTCCTCTTCTACTTGTCCTTTCCCCTCATCCCTGCTCTTCATTGACTTTGGCTCCCGTCCCAGAACCTGGCACCCGACCTGCCGCGTGGCCCTTGCACCTCCCACAGCAGGAGCAGCCGGGGTGGGTATAGATGCCAAGCACCTGCGGCCGCTCTCTCCTCCTGGCTCTCCGTCCTTCTCAGTGTTTGCAGTTTCCAGGGCTCTGGAGTCTCTGCCTCTTGTGCGAAGCATCTCTCATGGTTGACTGGTGAGTGTCAGGCCCCAGGGACGGAGAGGCCAGCGCTGGCTCTGGAGTTACGCAGACCCTAGAGTAAAACGTATCACTCTGAACCGGGGCCAGCTGAGGCGTCGGCCCAAGCCAGTCCTTCCGGGCGGGCTTCGGGATCCCACTGGTGGCTGTGCCTTAGTCACTGGCTAGAAAGCCTCCTGTTATGAGCCGAGGCTGTCCCGCCTCCCTGGTGGCCCAAGTTCCTGGAAAAGCCGCACACCATAGGATATGGATTCCCCTCCTCCCTGAGTAATTAGAGGTGTCATTTATTGAGCACTAAGTCAGTATCAGGGACGTGCTAAGCACGTCAGAGGCACTTGTCATTGAATCTTAATAAAGTTCTGGAGCCGATCATCTTCTGCTCTCCCTCTACCAACGAGGACTCGGGCTTAGCACCCAGGTGCTGCCGTCCAGAGCAGCTCACTGTCTTGGGTGCCACACGTGCCAAGTCCCTGGGTTAACTCCCCATAACCCTGGGGTTGCATGCTGTTCTCATTGTCCCCTTTCACATGCAGAGAGCCTGAGACCTGGGCGTTCCTGGGTTGCTGGGCTCTTGTGTGCTGTCTGCCTGTCAAACTCTAAGCCACAAACGGGCAGTGTCACCTGGGAAAACATGAGCAGGGTTTCTGAGAGGATTTGGGCTGTGTGCCCCTGACTCCAGCTGTGGGCACTCCATCCACTGATCCACACTGTCTCCACCCATGAAGCTGGGGTGGCAATTCCTACTTTCTCAAATGGGCACCAGGCAAGGACTGGGATCACCAGGCACAGACAGCAGATTTACTTAATGGGCCCTTGGGAGAGCTGACTGCAGGATGAGCGGAGACAGCTGGTCATCACTTAGGGTGACGGACAGGTCAAGAGAACTAAAGATGGATCTGGGAGGAACTGACCTTCATCCAAGAGAGCCTGGGCGCGGGGATCCCCTCACACACATTCACAACTCAGGCTGCAGCCTTGGGGCCAGGTCCCCTGCAGCGGGCTCCCTGGTGTCACAGTTCTTCCTCTCCCCTGTCCTGCACACTGACCCAGAAAGCAGCCTGCCCAAGAAGCAGGGGAGAGGATGGCTCGGCCCCACCTGCTCGGCACTTCCGCAGCACTCACAGCGTCACAGGCATTAGCTCAGTCCATGGAGCAACCACGTGGGAATCCAGGCGCCTGCTGCGCTCGAGCGGGGAACTGGGGCTTCCTGAGAGATGGGAGGAACTGGCCTGGTACTTCACCCCACCACCAGTAATCCCAAAGCAAAGGACTCCCTGCACAGAAATGCCCACAAGAGTGTCACTGTCACCCAAGCCTGGCAGGGTGGAGTTGGTGCAGCCTTAGAATAATCCAAAGAAGCTGCTCTGCAGAGTGAAAGCTGCTCTGCCTAGTGGGCTGACGTCTAAGGGACACAGGGAGGTCACAGTCTTGAGAGGAGAGCTGAATGAACCCTCAGGAGGAAGAATCAAGAGGCTCATGACAGGGCTGGGGATATAGCTCTGTTGGTAGAGTGCTTGCCTTGCAAGCACTAAGGCCCTGGGTTCAATCCCCAGCACCTCCTCAAAAAAAGAGGCTCATGACAAAGGGGCCCACAGTGACAGGCCCCGTCCCTCAGCAGCAAGCCCCAGGCTGTGCTCAGTTGCCCTTGCATTGCTCCTGGCACAGCCCTTCCAGCAATGAGCTGCCTCCGCATCTCCAGACTGGGAACCACATTCAGAATCCGCTGGGTCCCGGGGCACAAGCGGGGGGCAGACCCCGAAGCCTCTGCGCTCTCCACTCTGCTCCTTAGAAAAGCAAAACCAGAATCCCTTTCCTGTTCTTTCTTTTCTTTCTCTTTGTGTGTGTGTGTGTGTGTGTGTGTGTGGTGGTGGGTTTGAGCCCAGGGCCTTGTGCATGCTGGGCAAGCACTCCACCGACTAG